>WEIT01026186.1:41638-125362 GCA_013389985.1 Dryoscopus gambensis | reverse complement strand
GGGGAGGGTCCCACGACACACAGCCAAGAGAAAAGCCACACAAGAACAACAGCATGGGAAGGGCAAGGGCCAAGGCTGTCCCAGCAGCTGCGAGGGAAGGGTAGCCTGCAGGGATGCACATGGGAGGCCCTCAGCAGCACACAAGGGAAGGCACTTTGGACAGTGAAATACTATCTTGCAGCAGGAAGGAGCAGTACCAGCATCCCTGCAAAATGCTGAGAGGAACCCTTCACCTGATTTTCTTTTCCTTCCCGTCCTGTGCCTGTTGCATCCCAGTGGGGAGGAAATACCTCCTGGCAGATGTTTGTGTTGGCGGGACCCTCAGGCCTGTCTCCTCCCGCAGGAATCCAAGGTACTGTGCCAATGCACACTTCCCCGGTGACACTTCTCTGTCACTCATCCTTGGCAGTGCTGCAGTGCCCTGAGCTGACCCCTGCGAAGGCGAGTTGGGAGCTCCAAGTAGTACCAACTGAGGGCAGCATGGCCCGGGACAGGGCACAGCCCGGAGTCAGGGTCCAGCAGACTAGCAGAGCACTGCCCTTGGTGAGTCCCAGGCAGGTCTGGGATGTGCAGCACTCTAGGACAGCCACTGTGCACATGGAAAAATGGCAGGGTGGCTGTGGCTGCACACGCCGCTCTGTTGTCCCTCCACTCAGAGACGGAGCACCAGCAGTACAGACGGGTGATTAACACAGCATTAGGGCAGGATGCTCAAACAGAAATATAGGTCAAAATACTATCAAATATCCTGCATTAAAGAGCTTATAACACATTTCCTGGCTTACTGCTGTAAGCAAAGGTTAATCTTTTCCGGGGTCACTTGCAAGCACTTTCAGAGTTATACTACGCTGAGTTTGCAGTCTGCTTTCAGAGTACAGGGCCTCTATTGGGAAACTGGAAGTCAGCTGACCTCTTTGCCTTCAACTACCTCAGGAATAAAGATTTTTTTCCTCTTATCTTTTACCTCCTGACTGTTTTTATGCTCGGAGACCCTGCAGAGAACTCTGCCTGAAGTCTACAGGCCCTTCTGAGCCATCTGCCCCATTGGTACCATGGGAAGTACAGGTGGGACAGGAGGAAATCTGGCAGTTTTCTCCCAGCAACCTGCACAGCAGGCCAGGTTTGAAGCCCCTGTGTGCTGAACCAAACAGGACAGGTTCCCACACTCTACAGTGTTTCATTCTGATGAATCGACATTTCTCACTGGGACTTGGCTCCACCAGAAGATTTCCGGCCAGATTTAATCAGGGAGGCTTGAAAGCCATCCAAAACACAGGCCAGGAAAGGATATAACTACAAAAATATAGCAGCTTTTTCACATTTTCTGAATTGTTCCGTAATTACATTTGTTGGAGATATAATTCATGCACGATTGTTGACAGTTGTCCCTGCAACATTTATCAGCTCACACAATTATCCTCCTTTCCTTACAGAATCAGACTGTAATCAGTTCTATAAACCCTCTGAGATATTTGTTTGAAGACAATTTTTTTTGTAGGGAATAAAGATGGTAAAGAAAAGTGTTTTCAAGACTGCAGCCAAAGAGAAAGTCAATAATCACACAAATGGAAAACACAGATTTTTCTAACCTAGTGAAAACACATTCATGCAGAGTTAATTTTTTCCTCTTTCCACTTTTTCTTCTTACTCCCTATATTTTATTTGCCTTGCTAAACTGTGCAAAACTCTGATGCATTTCCGGAGCTCAAACTTTTTCTAAGGATGAGAAGTTATATTGGTTTAACATAATGATTGTATACATCAATTTTTTGTATGTATTATATCAGTACAGTTCAAGTGCTTCGACCTTCTTAATTTTAATGCAGCTGCACCAGCAAATGCTTCATACTAGCCTGGGAAATGAATAAGGAAGGTAGCTGTAACAAACTGTTATGCCAAGATGGCCAGGCCCACACTCAGGATTTATTTGTGTGAGCCAGTTGGTAGGAAACATTTCCTACCTGGCACAGTTACAGTGGTTAAAACCAAGCAAACATTGTCTGTGCATCAGGCCATAAGGATGAAATGTTGTCGAAAGTCTCTGGCTGCTTTGTGCTCTTATAGCAATATATGGTATCTATAAATCTGGTTTAGCAGCCTAATTAATCAGAGCTACAGCAATTTGCATCGCTGGGGCTGCTCAGCCAGAGCACGAAGTAAATTCATATCCTGGAGCTGGCTGCTGCTCCTACTTGTGCTGTCTCTATCCTTGTGTGACTGACAGCCAAGCTTTATTCTCAGCTCTCTGTGCCAGGAGAGGAGCTGCTGTGTTTCTTTGCTCCTCAGGCAGACTCCAGCATTTGTTCTCCCTTCCTCTGAAGGCTTGTGAGCATTGTCATGTCCAGAAATTTTCCCTGACGGATTTAAGCCACCACTGGAAGCTGGGGCTCGGTTCAGTCCATCTGGTCTCACTCCATTGTCTCCATGTTTCACCACCTTCCCTTGTCTGCTCTTCTCCCTTTCGAAGGAAACTTCTGCCTTCAAATGCTGCTGGGGAAGCCTGGGTGCGAAGAGCTGGGTTTGGCTGGAGGGTCTGGCTTTGTTTTGACACTGTATTTGTGCTTGTGTCCTTCCTTGGCTCATCCTGGGCTGCTGAGTGTGCTACCAACCTTGCTCCTTAATGACTCTGGTCATATTTTGTGGTGCCCAAGCCCTCTGACAGGCTGTCCTGTGATAAGGAAGACACAACTTGCTGTGGGTGGTCTTGTGACTCAGGGATGTCTGAGGTGGGGTGAGCAAGGACAGAGCCACGGCTGTCCCGGGTGGCAGCGCTGCAGCAGAGCTTTCTGTGCCTGTCCCCATGCCAGCCCCCTGGGGGACAGGAGCATTTAAGATTAACACAGTGGTAATCTAAATCTATTTTTTCAGAAATGAAACAGTACAGAGGATTTATTTGCGTGCTGGTCTCTAAGATAAAGGGACAGCAGAGTGGCTCTCTAGGCAGCAATGCTGACAGCTGGGTGTTAGCTGGAAGAGAAGTGTTTGGGTGCCTTGGACTGAGAAATCCTAAGCATCAAGGAGGTGACTATTGAGGATTTGAAGTTTGCTTCTTGCTAATGTCAGTGCAATCTGTTAAATGCAGCTCTGGATCCTGGGCATGCACAGCACACTTGGTTGCTCAGAGCTGTGCTTGTCTAGAGCCAGCCAACATAGCTAAAGGAACTTCTTCATCTCTGTAAGAGTAAATGACATGAAACTTATCTTCAAATCAGTTCTTAAAATCAGTATTTATACAGTGCCACTAAAATGTGGAGAGCTTTCCTGGAAAACTGTCCTGATGCTCTCTCCAGGGAGACAACAGTCTGGTGGTATAAAACATAGATTTTTAATTAGTGTTGTTTGGCTTCAGTGAATTACTTGCATCAGAGCTACAAGGTTGAGTGCAGATTTGTAGACTGGAGCTGGACTAAAACTAGATAAAATAAGACAAGAGGACTCATGTTGCAGGGTTAATGAGAATGAAAGATGGTGATTGCAGTAATATAGTCAGAAAGTCACACTCAGTGTATTATCACAGCGAGCAGCACTGGTCTTCCTATTTTTAGGTTCAGTCCTTTGTGAGGGAAGATTAGCTTCTTGCAAAGGGTGTTTTAAGAGAGAATGAGCAAAGGACTAATGACAGAATTATGAGAGCAGGTCCAGGCATTAGGCACTGATGACAACAAAACCAAAAATAGCCATTAGCAATAGCCAGAGAAGTGGATGAAGGAAGCAGCCAGTGGAAAGGTTTGGAAAAAACAAATCCAGCCTTGCGAAAACAAACCAAACATTTGTTTACAGTGAATATATGTTTTGGATATGCTTTTGGACATAAAGTAATAATCAAAAAGTATTTCATAAGAAGGGACTCCAGGAAGATTCCGGTCTGCGAGCTATAAAACAACTTTTGTTACTGTTATTTTTATTTCCAAGCCTCTCCATATGCCTAGAGTATTCCTATTAATATGCCTTTTTGTTCTCCAACAAAATAGTGAAATCAAGGAGTCCCTAAGAAAGGTAGGCATTTCTGATATTCTTGGTGAAGGATCTGAATTTTGGGAGGAAATTAGAAATTTCCATGTGTAGATTCTGAGGCTTGTGAAAAGGGCACTTTCTGGTGGAAATATTTCAATAGGAAAATTTTGATTCTTTGTAATGGCTTGAAAAGCTTTTTGGCTGGTGCAGAGAGCAACAAGAAATGTCTCCAGAAGTCTGAATGGCACTGAAGGTAGCCCTGAACTGAGCTAACCTGCCATGTCCTCTTCAAATCTATGCCTTCCCCCCTGAAATGCATTTACCTCTGACTCAAGCAGGGGATAGTCCTGGCACTTGTGTAACTGAGCTAAGAATCAGCTCACTTATTTTTAAGTCACACACGTCACTTTGTAGTAAGAGGACTCGTGACAGTTTAACAATTCCTTATAAAATTCATCCCTTTAAGGCTTTGATGACTCAATGTGCACCTTTCAGCATGAACCACATCTGCCCACTGAATTTACATTTCTGTTGATCTGTACATTAACAAACATGCTAAGTGTTACCAAAACAGGTAAGTCATTACTGGCTCTTGACTGAAATAGGCATTTTCTTTCCTCTGGGATAATGTAGGCAACAGCCCTGGGAACCATTCCTAGAACAAACCTCCCAGGGAGACAGGGTGGATCTGGAGGCTGACTGTCTCAGAAGTGCTGCACAGGTTTTCTTTGAGGAAACGTTTGCATGACATGGTAGCATTTAACAGCACTGGTATCCTCTTCCATCAGGTAAATCACAGCTCAGTGAAAAAATTAAAGACCATAACACAGTCAGAGATTAATTAAAATTCTGCCATGTGTAGAATTTTAACATGCATGAAGTGTGACACCAGCAACGCACCCAACTCAGAGTGGGGTGTCCTTACTCTGGTTGTGTATCACTGTGTTGGTACTGTGTGTGGAAGCGCTCAAACACTAAAGAAACAGTACGCTATAACTTATATGAGTGTATCAGCTGTGTATCACTGTGCTGGTACTGTGTGTGGAGGCGCTCAAACACTAAAGAAATAGTAAGCTATAACTTATGTGAGTGTATCAGCCCCACAGCACCGGAGGAAAATGCAAAGAGAGAGCGATTCCTGCCCCATAAATGAAAGCACAAGCTGGGTGCTCTGAGGGGTGCTGGGTTTAAGTACAAGCAGCTTGGTTACACTGCAGCTGTCTCAATGAAACAAGGTCACCCCCTACAGTCCAGCTGTACAGGAAAGGCAGGAGTGTCTGAGGGATCCAATGCTCCCTCCCATGCCCCAAAACGCTGATATCTAATTGAACCTCATAACTATGTAAAGTTATGCTAATCTGATTAGTTTCCTGCTCTTGTCCTGCCCTCATTCCTTGATAGTCAAGATCTTCTGTCAAATAGTTTGTTTCCATCATAGTCCTGATGCACTGGGTAGGGAACAAGTGGCACTGAGAGATCCTCACTATCCATGTGCAAACAGCATCTTCCTATGCAAGGGAAGCCCGGGATCACCTGGGGAGGCTGGTTTTGCAGTAGCTGTACTTTGATAAATCAGCACAAAGGAAATGCACCACAAAGAATTAAGGTTTATTTCTGCATCTTCCCCAACAGCATCTTTAAGAAACCTCTGTCTATTTTACAGGAAAGAGAAAAAACCCCAACACATATGTATGCTGCAACCACCTGCTTTTCATTTCACAAAGTATGAATAGGGCTGAGCTTCCCATGGTCTAAAGCTAAATTGTCAGCACAATTCTGACAACAGATTTTTAAACACCTTTGGTGGTGTGAGAAGCAAAAGAATACCTACTGATTTAAAGAGCAAAGCTGAATTTACAACGTTGCCAAAAAAAAAATCTCTCCTCACTTAAGCAGCACAAATAAGTCATGTAAATCTCAGAGAGGTGTGAAGGGGCCACACACTGATATTCTCCCCAGTGCTTCTCTGCATAGAACCTCCACAATATTTTCCTCCAGTTCAGACAAGCACCACAAATACCAGGTGTCCTTTGGGGAGGATGGGAAGCTCCCTGGTCTGAGACAAAAGCTTCATGTTATGTAATGTATGTGGCCAAATTAATTTTGCTGGGAGATAAGGGAAATGCCATAAATAGCCAACAGACTGCTTGAGAGAGACAGAGAGCGAGCACTCCTGAGCCTCTCAAAGCTCTTGCTGGCTGTGCCTTTCATCAGCAGAGCCACTGAGGGATGTCTGCCATTCCAGAACAGATAACCTTTGCTCCATCAAAATGCTATTATTTTAGCAGTTATGTCTTTAAGTGGTAGATTAGTTAAACCTCATTTTCTAGTCTACTCAGACGTGAATCGAGGTGGTGCTCCATGGGTGAAGCAGAGCACAGTGTGCCCCTTCAGCAGACCCCTGCAGTCCCCAGAGATGGTTTAACGTGATAGGTAATTTTTCCAGGTACTTTTTCCACTCTCCTCCTCAGCTGACCACGAAGATTTCTCAAAGACCTGGTGTCTCCTCTCCCTGATGGCACCACTACATCACATGCTACTCAGAGCTGTCAACCCACACCTCCATTGTGCCCCACACACAGCCAGCAAAGCTCTGGTGGCTCCAGAGACAGTGGGTGCTGCTGGCAGGTCTTGTTGCCCACAGAGGTGGTTGAGTAGCACTGCTGGGCACTCCGGGAGCCTGGAGACTGTCAGCCCACCTGCAGCCCATCCATGCTGCAGGGTACTTCTAGGGAATGATACAGCCCAAAGGCAGCAAGGGACTCCTTTTGGCGGTCATCTGCTGGTTTATTGTGGTTTGGTGCAACACCTCAGGGTGTGTGGCCTTCAAGTTTCTGCCCATTGCTTTTTGTCCTGTTGCTGGGCCCCACCAAACAGAGCCTGGTCCATTCCCTGCTCCCTCCCTGCAGACACTGACAGGGATGAGGCCCCTCTCAGCCATCTCTTCTCAAGGCTGAACAGGCCCAGCTCCCTCAGCCTTTCCTCAGTGAGATGCTGCAGTCCCTTCATCATTGTTGTCACCCTCCACTGGACACATTGCGGGTGCTCCATGTCTCTCCTGTCCTGAGGAGCCCAGAACTGGGCTCAGCACTCCAGGTGATCCTCACCAGGGCTGAGCAGAGGGGCAGGATCACATCCCTGACCTCCTGGCAGCGCTCTTCCTAATGCACCCCAGGATCCCATTGGTGTTCTTGGCCACAGGGAGCCGGTGCTGGCTCAGGGACAGCTCATTGTCCACCAGGACCCCCAGGTCCTTGTCCCCAGAGCTGCTTCCCAGCAGGTCGGCCCCAGCCTGTTCTGGTGCCTGTGGTTGTTCTTCCCCAGTGCAGGACCCTGCATTTCCTTTTGCTGGACTTCAGGAGGTTCTCTGCCCATCTCTCCATCCTGTTGAGGTCCTTCTGAAGGGCTGCATGGCTCTCTGGGGTATTGGCCCCTCCTCCCAGCCTTGTGTCACCAGAGAGCTCACTACGGGCATCTGCCCCTCACCCAGGTCATTGATGAGTAAGTTAAACAGTGCTGGGCCCAGTATTGAACCTTGGGGGACACCACTGGTGACAGGCCTCCAGCTGGACCCTGTGCCACTGCTTACCAACCTCTGGGATCTGCCATTCAGCCAGTTCTCAATCCACCTCGCTGTCCATGCATCCCATCCACACTTCTGGAGCTTGTGGATGAGGATGCTGTGAGAGAAAGTGTCAGAGCCTTGCTGAAGTCAAGGCAGACAATGTCCCCTGCTCTCCCCTCATCCATCCTGGGAGTTGTTTCATTGTAGAAGGCAATCAGGATGGCCAAGCATGATTTACCTTCAGTGAATCCATGCTGACTACTGATCACCTTCCTGTCATCCATATGGATAGAGATGGCCTCTACCTTAATTCCCTTTGATCTGTGTATCAAAATCTTCTGCTTTTCTTCTCTTTTTTTCTCCCACCCGGCATTGACAGTTTTTTCTGGATAGAGGGAATAAATTATGTGTCATCTTTTGATGGAGATATGTCAGCTGAAGCTGGTGTGATGTGACTCAGACTCGTTTCATTTGCAATGTGTACAAGTTTGAAGCAAGCCTTGCCTCCAGAAGTGAGAGCCACATGCATGAACTCACTCCTCCATCCTCCTCTTCTCTTTCTCCTGGGTGGCAGAGCTGTGTGCCTGCGGTCAGTCCTGGCCGTGCACATCCCAAGGAGGACACAGGGATGTGACAACTGCCCTGAACTCAGGCAGTGTGTTTTCTGCACCTCCTCTCAGAGGTACTTAAACTGAGCAAGCCCAGAAATCAGGATGGTGGAATGTGGGGCAGGGAAGTTAAAAGATGGCGGAAGAGTTTCCCCTATGTCTTCTGTTGTGATTTCCTAAGTAGTATTGGCTAAAAAGTGTTTCAAGGCACTGATTTCTAACACATGATCTCAGCCTTTTCCATGAGTCCTCTGGCACATCTATGCACCTTTAACTAGAGGGGAAGGCAGAAATGTGATTAAAATGCAAAAGCAGGGACATCCTGTTGCTCACAGTAACAGGTTAAATGCTGCAAAATTCATCCCTGTTGCACAGAGCAGTTTTTTCTTGATACAAATCTTCCCAGAAAGGCCTTGAGGTCAAAATTTACCTGAGAGGAAAGAGGGAAAAGGAGAATGTCCAGAAAATATTCATTAATTCAGACCAGTGTTCTAAACAATAAATATTTCAAAAACAGCCAAAGGTCAAAAACTGCAATAAACCCTGATCAAGGTCACCATTTACTTCAACATAAATATCCTCTGAACAGAGTCAGATCTTTTTTTTCGCTTAAGCAAACCTTAATAGAAAGATTTCCATGCAAATGTCATTTTGTAAAAGGAAAAACAACAGGAAAGCCCCTCAGCCAGTCCAAATTTAAAGTCATTTAAAAGGAGTTTAAAATCATGACCCCTTGAGATAAGTATTTCATCTAGGCTGAGTGACATGTACATTACATACAGTGCTTTAAAACCCAGAGTGAGAAAAGATCTCCTGACTTCAGCATATATATCACATATGTGAACGTTGGCTGCTTTGCTTTCATTACACTTCCCTTCCTTGTCAGCACCCCAGCTAAAATAAAGCAACCCCCAGGCAACTTTCACAAACACACAGTGGGAAGATTAAACCATGGCAATGTACATTCATATGTGGGGTCAAAGTCAACATTACACAGCTCCATTTACTTTACTTGAATGTGACTCACAAAATATACACAGTAGGAAGCGCATATTTGAGGGACTTCGGGAACTTTCTTGAATTAGCTTCAATTATATACTCAGCACTGGTCTTTGGCATAGAAATCTGAAGGAAGAAGTAAAAATTTTAGTAGCAAATCCTCTAATTTATGAAAATAAAGAAGCAGAAACCTTCATTCCATTCCCCACTCACTCTCATTTCCAGTAGTTGCAGCTTATCATCACTTTGGAGCAGGTCCCCTCATGTTAAAGATTCCCCAGTTCCCTGTTTCTAAGTCGCCTTTACTTCTGCAAATGTCCAGGGAAGATGAAAAAATTGAGTCAGGCTGACGTTCTCTGAAAGGGCAACCTTCTTTCCTAGTCAATAAATAGAACCTTGAAATCCCCTTCTGACAGCCTTGGAATTGGACCTCTAGCACTAATGCCAAAGCTGTGATTTAAAGCTGTGGGCACAATTCTCTCCTCAGTTACAGCAATGCAAATCTTCAATTTCAAGGAAGTCATCAGAGTGACTTTGGGAGAGAGTTGCTGGATTGGCTGTGGACGAGATGAGACCTGGATCTTGTCCTACATTCCTTTGAAACATTACCCCTTGGATCCCAACATTGCATTTTCACATTTATAATTATGCCCCTATTATACACATCTTCACAAAGGAGCAAAATCTGTGAACACCCACAAATGCTTTTGACTCCGTGTGAAAATCTAGAAGTGCAAATCAGCAAGAAACACTGCTGAGTTTTCCTCCCTAACCTGTGACATGCATTTGAAAATGAAGAGGTTATTTTTAATTATAATTGACATTTTTCCCCCTGGTTGTCCCAGTGAAGGCATTTGTCTTGCTAGAAAAGTGGTGCCACTTATAACATTGCCACAATGGGAGCTCAGTAGAGGAAGCTGTGAACAGGCCTTTAGGGAGCTTCAAAAAGCATCTGTTAGACTGCAAAGGTTAAAGCCAGGGAATTTGATTTTCCTAGTCCTTCTGAGGGTCTCTGAGTAAGAGGGAAAGAAGAAGGATCTTCTCCTCTGCCTATACTCTGGCCTGTGGGGCTGGGCTTTACGGGCAGCTCTGCTTTAGGTGGACACCTCCGTGCCAGGGATGCAGCTCCACTTCCAAGCCCCCAGGCCCAAACCTTCAAGCTGGGGACATGTCACAGCCCCATGGCAAGACATGCTGAAGTGATGTACCTTGCTCCCTCAACCCCACTTTTCCCTGGAAAGGAAACATTGGTTCAAACTTGAGTTCAGACTCCTGAAACTGGGGCCAAGAGCTCCCTTGGCAGGTCTGTCTGCTACTGCCTCGTGCTGTACATGTTGCTCTCTGCTTGTCCCCTTGCCCTTCCTTACCCCTCACCCTGCGCCAGCCCCTGCTAAGTCATCAAAGGTGGTTTGGGGATATATGAACATGGTCAGAAAATGCACTAAAGTGCAGAAAACACACTAAATTAGGAAGTGGCATCAGTTCGGCAGAATGCAACTCTTTTCCTGGGGATGCAAATATCAGCACAGCAAAGCACTTTCTGAATCAGGCAAGCTATTAATATTTCTAAGGGCTTTGAAAATAAATTTGAGGATTGGGAGAATATGCAGCATTGCAAAAAAAAACCTCCTGTGAAGCCTTCCATCCTGGGATTCTCCCTGAGTGCAGACACAAGTCCTGTCCTAGCTTTTGCAGTGTCTGCTGAACCAGCCTGTCCAGAGGTGATTATTAGTGCCAGCTACAGCAGAGGCAACTCCACATTTCTGTTTTTCTTTGCAAACAAACATTTAAGCCCTTCTGGCAGTTCTATCATGCCGCAGGGGGAAAAATGCCCTTCGTCATCAGATCTGTCAAACTTTAGTAACTATCTGTGCCAGGAGTGTAACATCCCCAGCAGGCAACCCGATTGACACCCCATGTCTGTCAGCATTATCCTATTGAGACAACTCGTGTGAGCTACAGAGATCCCTGGGAAGCTTCAGCTCTCATGACCTGGTGTGGAGGAGACAGGTATGCAATCTCTTCGGGGTTCCAGCAGAAGAGCCTGAGGATGCTGAGGGCTGGGGAAACTCAAAGAGGACAGCAAAGTCAGAGCACAGCATTGAGGCTTGGTGCCATCAGGCCTTGTGAGATCTCCCCAGCAGCTGGAGAGGATGCTGACTGCTTTTGTAAGGACCACTTTGGGAGGAGCTCTGCCTGCTGGTGGGTGATACCTGTGGCTTTTTAAAACAAGAAGTTCAGATCTTGTACTGTTGAGTGTTAGCATTGTAATAGTTGGGTAAAACACTGCTTGGGCACTACAAACTGTACAGCAATGGAAACTGCAGTAGTCTGTGTAGCAGCAATGGGCTAAATATACCTAAGAATGCAGCAGAAGTGGGATCAGATACGTAGTTTTTTGGGATGGTATCTTATGATTTCAGAAAACTATAACACCAGGGCTAAAATATAAATATCCTGTACCCACTACCAAAACAGAAAAAAAATTTCAACTAACTGGGAAAAAGTTAGGAGTTTTGTGCAAGGGATAAAAATTATGTCGTAATACGGGCAAAAAAAAAAAAAAGAGTAGAGAGTGTTCCGTCATGGAGAAATCAGTTCTGAGGTTAT
This sequence comes from Dryoscopus gambensis, assembly GCA_013389985.1. NCBI lineage: Eukaryota > Metazoa > Chordata > Aves > Passeriformes > Malaconotidae > Dryoscopus > Dryoscopus gambensis. The sequence goes on along the minus strand of WEIT01026186.1, from coordinate 113,626 downwards.
ATCTGCTTTAGTGGTGCCTAAGGGAAAAGTAAACAAAGAAACTCTGTGGCATTAGAGAGCCCAAGCCAGAAGGTAAGGCTGGGCAGAATGTTCCCAGAAAATAAATATAGCACATCAAAAGCAAGCAGGCAAATAGGATTTGACTCATGGCCTTGTTAAGGCACAGTTCCCCTTCACAGGTAATACAGAGGCTGCCTTTTTACCAAGTTGCATTCAAACTTGTAACCAGAACAAAAAAAAATGACCAGAGATGGAAATCCCGTTCTGGTCAGAAAGGTGGACTGGGGAAGACTTTTCCTTCATTATGAAAACACAGAAGAAAATACACCCGAAGATTCACAGGCAGCAAAGAGCAGCATCCATCAGAATAAACAACATTCAATCTATCCAGATCAGCTGAATCTATCAGGTTGTAGTAGAAATCTATTTTTCCTTTCAAGATGTTAGACAGTTTCTCATTTGTGCCTACAGAGCTAGGTGGGACCTGGGATCAGAAACATGAGGGTAAAGCAAAACAAGAAGGTGGAAAACTTGTGCCTGTGTATACAAAACCAGCTCAGTTGGACTTCCCCAAATATCCAGTTTGTATTGGATTCGAATAAAAGTTCAGGTTAGTCTTATGTCCTGTTTGGATCTGTTGGCTCACCATGCATCAGAAAAGCACATGTATTTTTATTGATTACCTCTGTCCACACTACTATATTCAGTTCTTTTTGCTGCGTTGTTGCATTGATTTCTCCTGCCCAAATCACACTATTGATTTTCCCTGCTCCTGTTTCACATCTGTGCTTCTCTCAGCCACCCAGCTGATATAGTAGGGAAAGTGTGAGGTTAACGCTCAGCTTCCAGACACACGTGCCTATGAGGATTCTACCCGCAAGGATAAATCCAAGGCCACTGCTCTGTTGCTGGGTCTATGTATAATGTTACATGTGTGATTTTTTTCTCGAATCCGAGGATTACATGGAAGGGTAAAACCACGACTGTGTGCAATCCTCTGCTCCTTCTTCATCAAGGCAACAGCAAGCAGTTCAAGGCTAACACTGAGCTTTCATCTGTTCTGCCAAAAATATGTTGAAGGTCACTTTTAGTTAAAGTTATTAAGACACAGCTGAAAGCAAGATTTTTCTGCCAAGAATGGACTAGGTTTCCAGCTGAGGACAGGCCTTGGAGTGGCAGCCAGGTTTTAAGGGAAGGAAAGCACCTGATACATCCCATGCCAAGTGTTTGGATTTTTTTCAGATACTCTGCACCAGAGATGTTGAAGTTGTTGGGAAGTCATCTTCTGACTGTGGATGCACTGGGTAATTACATATTTCAATCTTTAATTTTACCTTTTTCTTACCTTGAAATGTACAACTTTAGTTGTACAACAGTTCTTAGTGACAACCAGAATTTTGACATGTATCAGCAGCGTTCATTCTTGTTGTATTTTCAGTGAGAAGTTCATAGCATCTCAGGATCACAGAATATGCTGAGTTGGATGGGACCCACAAGGATCATTGAGTCCAACTTCTGACCGTACACCTCACCAGCCCCAAGAATCCCACCATGTGCCTGAGAGCGTTGTCCAAATGCTCCTTGAGCTCTGTCGGGCCGGTGCTGTGACCAACACCCTGGGGAGCTGTTCCAGCGCCCAGCCACCCTCTGGGGGAAGAACCTTTTTCCAATATCCAACCTAACCCTCCCTGACACAACTTCAGGCTGTTCCCTCGGCTCCTGTCACTGGTCCCCAGGGAGAAGAGATCAGTGCCTGCCTCTCCTCTTCCCCTTCTGAGAAGTTGTAACTGCAGTGAGGTCTCCCCTCAGTCTCCTCCAGGCTGAACAGACCCAGTGCCCCCAGCTGCTCCTCACACGGCTCCCCCCAAAGGCCCTCCACCTTCTTAATTTCCCTCCTCTGAACACCCTCTAATAGTTTAATGTCTTCCTTATATAGCAGTGACCAAATGTTGATATATTCCACAAAAGAAAGTGTGAGTGTGTTTTTCAGAGTTGCTGCAATGTTTAATAAAATTACATTTAAATTAATTGGGTATATGCTGTTCCAAGCAGAGATATTTCCATGTAATGAGCAATTCTGAGCAATTCTGTAACATTTAAAAGATGATAGTCAGAATAGTTTATTGAAATCCATCATTGATACAGAGAAAATATGTTCTGAGTTTTTACATGAGATGGTGTTACAAATTGTACATGATAAAATGTTTAGTACCCAGCAATTATTTTGTAAGTAGAAATTATTTCTCTTGAACTGTTGCTCTACGTACAAAATAATAACCTCTTGCACAGTGCTGTTTCTTTCAGTCACTTCTAAACTGAAGCAAGAGAAAAGGCCCACATAAAATAATCCTATCAAAGCAAGAATGGACAATTTGAATGCATGGGGAACACAGTGTTGTCTGATTATTATTACTGTGCAGTTTCACAGGTCCCTTGGATGTTATTTCCTGTCAGCTTTATAGCTCTTTCATCCAAACCCCCAAGAATTCGTAACAAAATATTGTAGCCACAAGGGAGTTATTTTCCTTTTCATATGAAAATCTCACGGTGACACTATGAAAATGGTGCCGCTTAACAATCTTTATATGATGCTAAACATTTGACAGACCTGTCTGTGACCACCTTGGAGAGGATTTACTAAAACAGGGAGCCGAAAGCAGGAGCTCAGCATCACCTCACACTGAGATACTCTTGAGAATCAGCCACAGAACAAGGTTTTCAAAAATGTTTCCCCAGAGCAAGAAGGGCAGCACCAATATTGCTCTTGGGAGAAAGAGGTGAGGGTGAACAAGCTGTTATCTTCTTGATTGCAGCCCTGGGTGTGGCAATTACCCACCACAGAAACACCAACTTGCCCAGCCTGGTGGGGCTGGTGAGCTCTGTGTAACTCACCGTGCCAGATCAGCTCTTCTCAGGTGTTTGGGGGAGCTGTTGTTGGGATCAGAGGATACCTCTGCTCATATTCAAATTATACCAGCTGAAGCAAAGAAAAAAAAAATCACGTAAGCCCTTGGGTAAATATTCCAGGAGAAGCCCCTGTCTCTCATGGGTGTCCCCTGCAGCTTTCTGGAGCAGGTGCTGAACTCCTGGATGTGCACATTCCCAGGATATGCTCCTCCACTGCAACCAGGTGTCACAATAAAGGGCAGAGACAAGAGGAGGCAGACTTTGCATGCTGTAGTTTCCTTTCACCACCCAAGAGCAGCAGGGTGGTCAGCAGGCTTTCCTGTAGTGGAAATAAATGCTGAGATCATGCAGGTGATGGGTAACGTCCCACAGGTTCTCCATGGGGTCTACTGATAGAAAGCATGATGGACCATGACACGTGGACTAAATTAATCTAAAAATTCCTTTTTCAGGTTGATTCTAGCTCGAGGTGAGTTTTCTGCTTGGTGTTTTCCCCAAGTTCCATTACATGCTTAAGGTAGCAGGCACGAGCCCAGTGAGCTCGTGTGCATAATTGCAGCTGGCTGTGGGCATCAAAGCCGTTTCCCAAATAAGGTCTGGGGTATAAGAAACATGAAAAGCAATGTGAATTTTAATCTGCTCTCTGCAAATGCCCTGAAATAGCTTGTTTTTCTGTCCTAACCTCTGTTAGAGAGTGTGTAGCATCCCTCAAAAGGCACAGACCTGGTTTAATAGCTGAGACAGTTTTATTCCCAGTTAGAGCTGCATCAGCAGATAATCTGCATTGCTGGGGGACACTGACTGTCTACCTCACATCTGTGTGATCTACCCATGGCTGTTTATTATTCTGGTATTTTCAATCCTCATCTTCTTTAGCCAGCAACTGATCTCGAACCACTGCTTTCTAGCTTTTAAAATCAATTGATAAATAGCATTTCTTTTTTCTCTAAGGAATCAATGCACAATTACTTTGAACTGTTTCAAGAAAATAGGATTTTTGAGATACTACATTTTCCCTTTGCTCTCTTCAACAAGCTTGATTTAAAAAGCAAAGAGAAAGAAGAAGCACAAGTAGCGCTGCAGACTTTACAGAAACGTGGATGTTCTGCAGTCAAATTATTTTGTGAAACTGGAATCTTTATATTTAACCTCAAGTGTTTCTTTCCTTTTTCACAGGCTCCTGTCTCCAGAGGAGAAAGCAGAGTTTCCAGGCTTTCCAGAGTGTGTTTTAAATCCTAGGATGTATATAGTATGGTATTTATTGGGAATTACCTGTGAAGAAGAAGAAATAATTCAGATAAAGCAGCAAGTTTTGAATTTCATGTGTATAAAAACTCAAGATCAGAGTGTCTGGCATAATGAGGGAATTTATTCACATCCGAGATGTCTGATGAAGTCTTTCTTGTCATCTAAGTTTTCAAAATAGGAATAAAGAGCTGCAGCACTGGGTCTATCAGTCAGTCAGTGTGAAACTCTGTAGCTGTGTTTTCAGTGTCTGCAGAACAAACCAGCAAGCCTTGCCCTAGCAAGGTGGTTGCATTTGGGAGATGGACCCTCTGTAACTGGAATTTGATTCTAGAGGAAAATCCACAGTCATAGACTCATGCCTGACTCTTGCAAGAAATAACATTCTGAAATCTCTTTAGATATGATAGAGCACAATGGCATAATATAATCAAGGGGAAGATGCCTTTCTTCTTTTCTTCAGATAGTTTTACAATTAATCTACTTTAAGATTACTTGGCACTGTTAGCACAGGGGTTGCCAGAGAGGTCAAATCGGGTGTCCTTGCAGCACATCTTCGTCTTTGCCAGTCCGACTCAAAGAATGCACAAGAATTTCCTGAGCTGCTTTCTTGGAAGAGTTCCTATCTAGAATAGAGGAGCTTCCCAGGGACTCATCTTAAAAACAGTATTTGAGTGTTTCAAAGGAAGGACAGAATAAAACCTTAGCAAATGAAAAGGTAAATTCTGTTTAAAGTTTTAGTTTTAGTTCAGGATCTGTCTAGAATCACAACCCTTTTCCAATACATGACCCAAACCCTAACTATTTATTTTCCTACTTACCAAGGGAAACAGCCATTAACCCAACAATTCAATGTAATATAGTGATGGTAAAAGCTAGAAGTTAGACATAAAGAGCAAGAACATAAATGTAGAAGACTTTTTAACTGCAGAGAATTAGGAAACTATTAAAGGAGAGGATATACAGAATAAAGGGGAAAAACGTTAGGAAGCCATGATTATAATTTTATTAGGCCTGGGAGTTAAATAAAAGTAGAAACCTAAGAGGAAAGTCAAAATAATTGAATTTTAAGGGTCACTTCTATGAGAATAACTGGGATGGATTTGGCTCAAGTGGTAATATGGTCTGCAACCCCAAGGAACACCAAGTCTCGCAAACAACCTCAGGACTCTTTGTCCTCATGCAAGCAGGACACACATGTCTTTAAATCCAGGGGAGCCTGCACTTGCAGTTTTACCCAGACTAGTTAAAGAAACAGCAAGTTTCCCTGAAAATCACTGGGGTGAGGTGCTGAAAAAAAAATGTTCAAACTGACAGTAAAGATGTTACAGCAGAGGAATATAAAATAATGCCCCTGACTGCAAGACTGCGCCCTTGCTTTACATCATTTTGAGCACATTTCTCCTCCATTTAATACTAAAACATAAAATCTCAAGTGATGAGCTGCTCAGAAAGCTGCATCTGGGAGCAGTCAGGCAAAGGACACGGTAAGGCCATCCCTCCCCGCTGGCACTTCTCGCTGTGTGGCTTCCCCTGCACTCTGACAACCTCTCTCCGTGCTTTCCATGTGACAAGCAGGGAACACCGCTCCCAGTTTCACCTTGTAAGGCTTTTCTGTACCGACATGTAAGGAGCTCCCTCATTCCTCCTCGTGGGAAGGAAAATGAAACAATCCTTCCAAGAAATGAAATGCACTGAGTTTGCATGTACCACTGGAGATCTCAGGAGAGCAAAGTAAATGAATAAAGGATCTTCAAATGATTTGTGACAACAATTGCTGGGATTATTCTGAATGCAGCAGAAGGGGGAGGCAAGAATGGAGTTGATAAAGGCAGTTAAATTTATAAACAGTACAGACATTGGTAAGAAAAGTACGATAAACACAAAGAAATTCTTTAAAACCCCAAGAAATTTCCAGCAACTAATGAGACTTCAAGGCATGACAATGGAAAAGTACAGATGAAACTGATATTACTCAGAAAGATTTTTGTTTCATTGTTCGCCAGCTGAAGGTCATTTTCTAGTGATTGAGATCTATTTTCCTTGGAGAGAAAGAAAAATGTTAAAAAGTTTCATGATTATACTGCAACAGATAATTAGGCAGCAAGAGGTTGCACAGGTTGACAAGGCGCTGGACCCAGAAGACTTCCAGGCACAGAAAAGTGGCTGAGACAGAGGCAAGAATTTGTGGGCTGGAGCAGAGGAGAGGATCCGGCAATTACGCTGCAGTAGGGACTCAGTTCTGCCACCAAAACAGCTGTATCCTAAACAGCTGTATCTGAAACAGCTGTATCTGAAACATCTGCGTGAGTCCAGCAGTTATGACAGAGAGCATCCAGGAGATGTGTGACTTCCACAGTGGAAGTGAAAGCCAAATGGATGATTTCAGACGCTTGACGTAGCACTAGATCCTGGTGTTTCTCAGTCAAGCCTTGGCAGTTTTATTCAGAAGGTGGCTGGGACAACACAGAACATCAGCAGAGGATGGTGGGGTAAATCAGCTCCAGAGCGGACTGGTAGAAATCTAAATCAAAGTATAGAGTCTTTTAAAGTTTGTATTAGGCTATGAAGGTAAGAATTAACTTGTTCCTGTTTCTTTCACAATGCTAGTTAATCCTCTGATATTTTAGTCTTTAAATATTCCAGTAACAGGAATATTAATTAATTTTTGACTCATCCACTGGCAAGACAGACTGTAAGGTCTAAATGACCACCTTGGAGGAAATATTTGTGAGTTCAATTCTGAATCCAGCATTTCTTGTTGAGTGGCTTGAGGCAAGCTGTTTGCCCTCTGAAAGACCTTCTAATTCCTGACACAAGAAAATTCCTTACTTTTCTGATACAGCTGTAACTCCAGCAATATATCTTTAACTGCACTTATAATAGTTCATCTGGCCTGGTCAGGATGCTTCTTCTGCTCCAAGCCAAATTGAATTTCCCCTCAGTAATGTTAACTGCCATTTCTATTGTCCTTTTCTTAGACAGATTTAACACATCACTGCTAGGACCAGCTTCATGTCAATGGGCAGAGACCAACTGATGGCCTCTGTGGACATAAGAAAAAGTATAAAAGCCTGTACATGAAGATGCAGTTATTCCTTACGGCCTGCTCCTCAGCCTATCCTGAAAGATGTCAGGAAACCCTACTGTCCTACAGGCCTGTTCTGTCAAGGCAGGGTCAGCTTCATACTTCACTGTTTAATCTCAAATGAATTGTAACAGGCTATTTTGGAACAACTTATGCCATGAGTTGTTCTGACTATTTTATTTCCACCTTCATACTTGAAAAAAGAGGAAGGCTGTCTTTTTGTGTCCTGGGTTTTTGGGAGCATCTACAAGCAAATCACAGATTCTCAAGGATGACATTCATTCCCACGGGCAGTACTGGTTATGCTGAGTTGGATAGGCATTCAGCATCACTGACTAGCTGTCACAGGGTTTTCTGCAACAAGAGCAAAATCACAGACGTCACTGGAGCTGTACCAATTTATACCCCAGGGAATGGAAATTAGTTGCCCCTGTACATTTTTTCTCAGCATATGCCATATCAGGACAGATAAACAGAGTCTTGTACTCTGATGATGAAGATTTCTTTAATCCTTATGTAAAGAGAAGATTCTCTCTGAAAACCACACATTTTGCCAAAATTCAGTCCAAGCTACAGCCTGAATTTTCCTCTCCTGGATCTGAAATGTTGCATGCAATCTCATCTGAATGTTTGTTGCCAGAATAGTCTCTCTGTTTTGCCAAATGCTCTTCTCCAGCTATGGGTACCTGAGCATGGTACCCAGTTTTCTCGATGGTCAATCTCTTTTCGTTTCTCTTATCTTCATGGGTGCTCTGCAAATATCAGGCTAATTCCCTGTCTAGAGTTAGACTGAGTAGTCTGGTAAATATCTACAGAAAAGTGTGGACCATGTGACTACAAGATGCCATCACAAGCAGCCACTTGATCTAAAGGACTGTCAAAGAACCAATGACATAAAGATCTTCCAAACAGGCTTTTTTATGGACTGCAAACACTTGTTGCTTTTAGACACAACAGAGAGCTCTGAAGTGTGAAAGGGATAGCTCCTTCTCAGGAGCCTTGTAGGAAGTAGATTGAACAAGTTTTAAATACATTGTGCAGAGGCTCAGCTTAGAGGCTGCTGGTAAGTTAGATCTCAAACACTGCCAGCATTTTGGCTCTGACTGGATCATCCTGAATACACAGCATCAAGGTTTATACAGACTGAAAGATACCTGAAGGCACGGGATAGAGCAGCCTGACCCATCATCAATATTGAAGGCACATTAACAAGGTTAAAGTATTGACAAAGAAAGGATTTATTAATGCTGGTTACTTGTGCCACAAATACTGTCCCAGGCTAGCAGACAGCCCATGTTTCTCATCTAAGAATAATTATCCTTTCTGGAGGAAAGCAGGCATGGATTGTTTACACATTGGGAGGGAAAAACAAGCCAAGCTAAACATGTCCTACACTGTTGTGTCCGGTGCACTGAGACAGTACTTTCTAATGAGTCTATAGCTCATCCTGTAATGATGGACATCTAGTTTATTTTATCTTGACGTGACAGACCTGGCATAGTAATATCTGGCAATTAGTCACACTTCAGCAGCCCTTAACTTAAGCAGTTTGCACTGAAATGCAGGTTCTGTCACTGCCATTTCCTGTTATTCCTTATACAAAGAACTAGCAGAAAAAGCATTAAAATACTAAATCACCTATTGCAAAAGGCTGCACCATCAGCTTCTGAATCCTATTTAGCACTGCTAAATTACAGAACAGCACCACTCCAGCACGTGCTGTTACTGGCTGATTATTTTGTTAAAGAGAAAACCAAAACCAAAATTGTTTGCACAGTTAGAAACTAATGTGGGATTCAACAGCATTTGCCAATATATAAAGATAAAGCAGAGCTTTAATAGGTCTGATTTGCTTTATCTAACACGTATTCAACAGATAAAGCAAAAAAAAGGCCTGGGAAAAGCAGAGATATTTATTGCCAGCACCACTCCATAAAAATGGTGCTGGTTGTTTTTGTTTCAGGAAAGCATGGTCACACACAGCGGTGGTCCTGGGGGCAGTGGGTTCATGGCCATGGGCAGCTGTCCCAAAGGGTAAAGCAGAGCAGTTCTGGTACCCAGGAGGGATAGAAGTAGAGGGTTTGGAGCTGCCCTTCCAACCCCAATGCTATGTGGCAAGGCTTGCTGCAAGCAGAGATGGCTGGTCCCCAGGACACAGATCAGAATCACAGAATCACAGGATATTCTGAGATGGAAGGGATCCACACGGATCATTGTGCCCAGCTCTGAAGCTCACCTAGAAGTGTTCATCTCACCTCTGTGAGTGGGTGATGGTGCTGGTACACTCAGTGTACAGACCCCAGCAGTGATTCCAAGCTCTTGTCTCTGTACGGGCCTGGGGTGTTTTTTGCTCCTAGAGTAGGAAAGGGTTGGACATGTGCACTGGTCACCTCCTCCCAACATTTGGGAAAGTAGAGGGACTAGAGGAAAAAGCAGCATACTCTTCCATGTAATCATTATGGATGATGAGGGACCCAGGCCACCCTGTGATATCTACGTGTGGCTGGAGTAGACACAGCCAGTAAAGACCAACCCTTTAATGCGGCAGCACGGGACACCCAGAGGCTGCTGAAACTCAGAGCACATTCCATTCAATTCAGCATACCCATGGAAGGGATCTGGAACCTTCCAGAACGTGTTGCATCTATTTATATAAATCACCACTAAGTTCAGCTGGGAGAGAAAGTGATGGCAAGTGTTGCCTTTAGGAAAGGCCGCTTGAATATGGGTTTTGTGCTGTGCAGAGACTTGCAGGAGGCCATGGCATCCCCAGTGTGTCTCTGTTCCTTGTCTCCGAGCGACTGCTGAAGCTGAGCCAGGGACACCTCTGCCAGGGGTGCTGGCAGTGCCATGACTCTCTAGGGCAGAGCCTCACGTCCCCTGACAAGGCAGGACAAGCCCACGGGCACAGGCTGAGGAGGGTGGAGGTGTGACACCTTCACGCTTAGCACACAACACAGGAAGGGTGAGGGGCCGGCAGCAGAGCCGTGACACCGACTGTGCACGGGCAGCTGCAGTCCAGGGTGCAAAAATGGAGAAATATGCTTTCTCTTTGCTTTTCCCCCTGGCAGTAAGTGCTACCTGTCAAAACAGTGGGTAAAGCCATTTCAGACAGCAATGTAATTTACAGTTTGAAGGTGTCCCTTTGAGCCTGTAAATTCCTTGGGGCAGGGATTATGGTTTTGATCTGACATGTTAACCAAATGTAGAGCACTGAGTGTAACAATCTAGAATTTCCAAAAAGATAAAGAATAATGATAATAATTCCTCCTTCCCCCCATCACTGGAACATGTATCTTCCTGTTACAAAGCTCTTTGCTTGCAAGAAGAAAGCTATTTATAGGTTGAAACAGATTTGCAATTGTGTGATGGAGAAGGAAACTGAGGATATGCAAACCCAAAAAAGCCATGGCAAAAATTTGCATAGTTCTTTAAAGTTTTCTTCAAAAGCTTCTGCAAAATGCAACCATCTGTTTTTTAAAGAATACCCTGTGGGGGTAGCATGACTGCTCTCTCTTGTTTTTCCTCGTTTTTTTTTTGCTACTTGTGGAGCCGTCTCTCCCTTTAGGAGGGAAATGTGTGTAATCGTAAACTATTAGAGACAGACATCTGCATAGTAACCTGTACTGCTGTACTCAATTACTCAGTAAGTATTTTAAAGCAGTTAGTATGTGCCAATTTAGCTCATGATGAAAATGTTTGTCAGAATAATATGTTTTATTCTAAGCACCTGCTATTTAATATTTGAGAGAGCTGGAAGTGTAATGAGGAAAGAGGAAAATATATGCTTGCAGCTCAAACAAGAGCTGCAAAGGCAATTCTGGGGTGAGAAGTGGCACAGCTGAACAGAGCCTAGACCATTTTCCCTCCATTTGTAAACCAGGCACAGAATGACAAGCTAATTCCCTGCAGTCAAATGCGACAGGCATGGCCATTACCGGGGCTAGTTAATCTCTCAATCCATGTCTCCATCTGAAGGAAACGATGCAGAAACAAAACCCAAAGCATTTTAGTTGCCTGCATGACCCACCTCTGTGACTGGTGCTTTGTCAGAGGGCCCAGGGAGTCTACCCAGCCCCACAGGGAGCTCCAGCTTGGGGCTGAGTGGGGACGGGGGCTGAAATGTGCTGTGAGGAGATACCAGGGTCATCCATCATGTGAGTCCTCTGCAGAAATGCCCCTTAAATAACATGTAGCTTTGAAAGCACAAAGTCCTCTCCCATTTCTGTGCCAAGATGGTCAGTTGAGCATCCAGACGGGTAATTCACAGCGTCCAAGGTGGGATTTAAATCAGCTGCTTGAGGCTGTCTGGGATTTCTAGGCGTGAGGATGGGCCTGGAGTATGGCATGTGGGGCAGGTGACACATATGGAAACTCAATGTGCCCAGCTGCCATCCTCCTTATACTACCAGCTTTCTTCTGCTGATGGTCCAGGAGGGACTGGTGTGCTGTGGTGGAAATGCAGCAAAGACATCTGCTGCTTTGATTTCACTCCCAGTACTGCTCTGGAACAACTCGAGCGAGCATCATCTTGAATAGATTTCTAAGTGTACAAAGACACCTAAACAGGTTTTTAAATGAGATTTTCAGATTTGGGTACCAAAAACTGGATTTCTGAACCCATCTTCAACCACATAAACAAATTGTCTTGGTTCCATACGGTCTGAGCAGGCAACAGTTCCCAAAGTCAGTCTGTTGATTTAGATGCTCACTTTTGCATTTGGGAATTAATTTTAGACATCCGTTTTTTTCAACTCCGGGCATGGCTCTGCAGGATTCTCATGAAGGCTCTGGTGGATTTCTAAGCTCACACTTCCAGCCGTTTCCTGCCTGGAATAAATCATAAGTTTCAGCCAGCCCTTCTGCTGATGGAAATTTGCAGGGCTTCACAGGCTGAAATGCAGAAGGGATGCCAGGAGACAGCCTGCCAGAGAGCAGCCTGAGCACACAGAATCCAGCTGCTCAAAATGCACAGGATGTGTGCTGCAGGATGGCACACTGGATGCCTACAGTGACGAGATAATGTGACACTCAGCACTGTCAGTGAGCAGAGGCAGTGAATGCTGATAGGGCCTGCTCCTGTTCCCTGTGGAAGTCTGTCACAGTTCTACCCTGAGCTTTAGCAGTGCTTGGAAAACAGGGAGATTAGGGAAGCTGACACTGCAAGAAGGGTGCTGTGATTCGGGCAGTGCAGTTACCCAGGGACAATGCTGCTCCTTCAGGTTGTGCTGGAGGCCCAGTCAGATGAAAAAAAGCACAAAGTTTGGGGGCAAAATCTGAGCTGGAAGCTGCACGGCAGGTCCAGCCTTCATCCTGCCAGCTCCAGCAGCAGCTGGAGCCCTGCTTAGGGCCTCTTCTGGGTGGATCTGAGGTGAATGTTTCCTCAGGTGACAGAAGGGAAAATACTGAGCAAGCAACTCACAGAGAGGAGCTTTTCTGCAGGGGAGCTGGCTGTCCTCCCTTCAACCTCCATCTAAGGAGGTGGAGGCCTCAGCTCTCCTCAAGTCAGCTCCTTCGTCACAGTTAAAGCAGCTACCCTTGAGCACAAGTCTCCCCTCTTCTGACAGAAGCCTGAATCCACACTGGTCCTCTTCTCCTGCCTCCAGGACCAGGACAGTGGCATCCTTCCCTCTCTCCAGATAAAACCAAGCAAGTACAGGTCTTTTCCAAATAAGATTCCGTCCAGTAATTCCATCCTCAATCGTTCAGCTAGCACCAGTGGTGCATCACAGGCTGGGGATGCCATGCTGGGTTTTCCTAGAATATGAGAACATTAAAAAAATATAATCTCCTTTTTTTATACTTTCTTCTGACTTTTTACTGGGTATATGTATTTTTGCCCAGTCTAGCTGATGATCCTCCCTCAGTACACTTCAAAAATTGCCAAAAACATCTGTAGCCATGGGTGGATACTGTTCTACTGTGTTTTACTTATTTTTGTAAATTTGGAAATAAGGTGTTGGAATAACATTTACAGAGAAAGTGTCAAACCAGCTAAGGATATAAACATTTATTTCGTCCATAGTAGTCTTCCCCTAACACCTTCCCCAATTTGTAGGACTATGGAGCACAAAGGCGAACTAGCCCAATACTCAATTTAAATCAATTCGTGGTTCAGCTAACAGGCCAGTGTCAGCCAGACAGTACAGTTACACTCCTAACAGGGGAAAGGAGTTCACACAAATAAGATAGCAAAAAACCTAATATAAATCCTCATGGATTAACATCAAAGATCATAATATGAATTAGCTGGTTTTCTTTATGCTAAATTTTGTCCATTATTATAAAAATAAATGATTTAACATCTTTGTCAGTAATCTAACTCCAAGCCACAGTGCCACATATCAGTGATAGATGACCAGGCCCTTTATAGAGATAAATGGCAGTAACTACATCAAACCATGAAATAACATTGCAGCAGCATCCCTAGCAGTGGCTGTAACCATTAAATTTCTTAAAAATGAGTAGGGCAGTTGATCTTACTCAACTGATGTAATTGTCTAGTCCTCCCATATAGTCTGAGGTGTGATACCAGAGCTCCTCACACAGCACTGTCAGAGGGAAGCCCTGAAGACCAGCTTTAAAGTTTACTTTTCCCCCCTGTTTGCTTTCTTCCCAAGTGTAACTGGACATATATTTTCCATTACCATTTTTTCTTCTCTTCTTTGGTCTGTCTTCCTATTTCTTGCTCTAACTTCTGCCTTTTCTCCTTTCTTTTATTCTTGTTTAGTTCTCTACCTTTTCTTTCCCATGTGATGTTTGCTGTTACAGCACAAGGGCAGCACTGTCCAACAAGCAAGTTTCACCTCCCAGATGAGGATTGTAAGATTTATATCTTCTGAGATTCTTGATAATGAGTCCAGACCTCCCCCCGCAGCTGCCAAGACAGGTTTGCTCCCTGCATTCAGTCTCACCTCATCCTTGGGACCAGCAGCTTCATGGGCCCTCTTCCCAGGGAGAAAAAGGTTCTGTAGGACACTGAAGACCTGCTCCCTGAGAAAATTAGGAACCAGGATAGTCTGAAGCTTACCTGATATCGAGTAACATAACAGAGCACGAGCAACTGTTTTTTATGAGGAGTGAGATTTTTTTGCTGAATTGCTGACGAAGAACAGAAGCTAAAACATGATTGGTGTGCTGAAAGACTGAGAGATGGGTTCTCTGTAGTCCAAAGCTCTCAGAGCTGCCAGGTGATGGGATTATGTGCCCTTCCCTTTACAGAAAAGCCTACATGGTGCAAAAGAGGCACTCCCCGAGGGCTCTGGAGAAGTGAGCAGTAGATAAGGGATATATCTGATCCCCAGGCCCCAGGCAGTGGATGAAGGGCAGCCCCAAAGGTGCAGACATCCTGCAGCTCTCTCTGGTGTCCAGCAACGCCACTAAATTGGCCTCAGAGCACCCCATTCACCCAGCAACACCAAGAACCAAGGGCAGCCCAGGGACCATGGCAGTGGTTCTTGGAGACAGCTGGCCTGGGGGAAGCTCTGTGGCTTGGTGTGACGGGGGAAGCTTGAGGAGAGGGCTTTGAAGTTGGAGATGAGGGCTGGGGGATGTGATTGCTCCCCCACTGCCAGGAGGCTGCTGCCGAGAGCCTCTGGTTGTCAGGCTGCCCTGACCTACATTGTTAATACCAATTGCCAGCAGGCGAGTCAGGAGGGCTGCTTCTACACAAATCTGATTAGGTGGAAGTTATTTTTTCTCCCTGCTCTGTGCCTAGGAAATTTCTTTATTCGGAAAAGTTACCTATGTAAGGGAGGATGAGGCATTGGGGGTGTTCTGTGTTCAAATGGCAGCAGCTCTGCCCTGCTCAGCTCTGTCAGCACTGCAGCCCCTAAAGATCTGACACAGGTCACCAGCCCCACACTGCATAGTCCTTGTGGGGGTTGTCCTGCTCTGGGCAGCTCTTCCTGAGCTAATCCTGGCCAGGGTGAGCACGGCAAGCAGAGACAGGCAAGCATAAGCCAGGTTGTGTCTGTGTGTCTGTATGCAGCCTCCTGCAAGGGGACAGAGGTGACATCCCAGCAGCACACCTGCCTCCTCTCTTCACCTGCTACAGCATCACTCTGGCGGGGGCAAGGTGTGCTCCATGCCCAGGATCTTGCTCAGCCCCTTTGTGAGAGGTGAGGGCAGAGTTTGGCCTGAGGAGAGCTGTGTGCTTCCCTGCCTAACTGAATGGGATTTGGGACAGTGGTGGTGTCACCCCTCTGCTCCTCTCAAAAGTGCATCAGACTCTAGTGGCCACCCAGACATTTGCAGCTGGTCGCAGTGGTGCTGAGGATGCTGGCGACTGCTCCAGGAAAGGATATTTCTGACAGCAGCCGAGGCCACTGTGGTGCTTGGGGACAGCGTGGTGTTGTCACTGCAAAGACAGCCAGCAAGGAACGAGGGATCTTCCTCCACCTTCTACCCATCCTCGCCCATCCACCCCCTTTTTATTTTTTTTTTTTTTTCGTTACCAGAAACATTTCAACTGCAATTAAAAAGGCGTTATCAGCATTTAATTGCTTTGGAGTCCTCGCGGTGGTGTTGAGCCCTCGCGCTGATGTCACCCCGGTTGTCATGGATACAGGTGAACAAGCCGCTTGAAGTGCAGCATCAGCGCCGGGCTGGAGGGGGATGGGAGGATGGATGAGGAGCTGGGGAGGAACCTGAGGCTGGGCATGGGAGAGCAGAAGCAGCTGCATCGCCAGGTGAACGCGGCTGTCAGAGACGGGCAGCAGAGCAAAGGGAGAGCGCGCTTAACAAAGGTATTGAGGCCAAGGCATTGCATTCCCACTCTCCCGTGTGGGATGGGAAGGCAGGCAGCTCCTCGATATTCAACGTAAGAACGGTCCCCCCATGACAGCCAACAATTAAGAGAAAAGCCCAGCCTGACGCCCCTCCATGTGCACAGTAATTAGCAAGACAAGTGGTGTATTTCCTCAGTTCAATCTCTCTGATAGGTGAGGAGGGAGTAGCAGAAGGGAAACAATGGAAAGAAGCCAGAAAAATAAATATACTTATAGGAGTATGTGTGGGTTTATATATGGAAAAGACCAGCTCTATATGTCTGGAGGAGATAAAGGAAGACTGGGGGACCTGGGATCTGTTCATGTGCCTCCATAAAAGACCCTCTAAAGAACTTTCCAACTAACAACAATAATAATAATAATATTAAAGGAATCCCCCCCCAGAACAGTTGCAGAAGTAGTTCCTCTGCCTGGTCCCATTTCCCTTCTCTCCATCTTCTCTTGCTGAGAAGGAAATTAAAATGTATTTTTCATACAGTATCTCTAGCACTCTTTTGTGTAATAATCCTCTTTCTGTGAAATAGGCAGGTCAGCAATAGCTGCAGGCTCCTGCACAATCAGCGCTCATCTCATAAAAATCTCCAGCTTTCCCTGGGATTTTCCAGCCACAACCTATTAAGCATTTGGCTGTGACAAGAAGCCAGCCTGAGGGAGGGGCTCTTTCAGATGATGCCAGGGCAAATTTGTATTTATTTATGGAGTGTTTGCATGGATTTTTTTTCATAATGGAGAAATTGGACTTTTAAAAATTCTGTTTGGTTTAAATTAATCTTAATAGGCAGTTAGGGCTTGATACACACTTTAGCTTCTAGTTTAAATTTATTACTCTAAAATGCAAGATTAGCTTTAAACTGGAGAAGAAGGCATGGAATGTGCCTTTCCTATCTTGCTCCCCTCCTCTAACGCCTGACTAAAGGTGTGATTCGCCAAGATTCAAAGGAAGGTCAAATACTGGTCTCTAATATATGAATACCAGAACAATGAGTTCCAGCTAAGCTTTGCATTATGGCTGACTGCAAATTTAATATTTCCTGTCAGCAAATTCCTATTCATTTAAATCCAAATTATGGGTTTCAATATAAATATTTGCTCAGAACGGTGATAGAGAATTTTTGAAACTGTGAAAATGAAGTTTTCTTGTAATTATGTAACCAGAACTCTATTTTCTGAGGTTCAAAGTGTCTTTGTATTGCAGTTCAGGCTAACTAGAATGCACACACATGTACAAAGGTATGACTGGAATGCAAATTAAAAGCTCTGATTTGTGTGAATTGATTGCTCTGGTTGGAATTGACATTAAAAGCTCTGATTTGTGTGAATTGATTGCCCTGACACCTCACTTTTTTTTTTTCCTTAGGAAATACAAGCTTTTTCCCTGTTCAGAAGAGTACACAATGTTTTTGGCTGAGCCTGATGCCTTTCATACAACCATGACTGACAAACAAGCTGTTGACAAGATATTTAGTTTTCCTTGAAACCACCTCATTTTGGTGACCACCACCAAACTCCAGACGTGGACAGCTTTCAGCAGCCTCTGCAGGGATCCCTTTTTTTTCCCACCACAACGTGTGCAGCCTCTCCCTCAGCGTGCCCGTGTGTGGCACTGGCAGGGCTGTGCTGGCGGCTGGGTGGGCTGTGTGGGGGTCCCAGTGCCCTTTTTCTGGGAGGACAGGAGGCAGCCAGATTGACAAAACCCATCCTCTCCTGGCAGCCCAAATCTGGGGATCCTCCTGGAAAGACACTGCTCTAATCTCAGATATAATTCCCCAAGCTCCTCTCCTTCCTGGCTGCCAGGTGCAAGTTCCTATAAACTTTTTATGTAAAACCTATAGGGGAAAATTCCTGGCTGAGGTATGGCTAAGGTTGCTGAGCACTCTGGCTTCATTTCATACCTGCTTTAGTTTGAAACAGTGTTTTTCTTTTGAACTCTAGGGGAATTGTAAGAAAACTTAAGAGGGACTTCTCACAAGTGTGTGCAATGACAGGAGAGAGGGGAATGGCTTTAAACTGAAGGAAGGTAGGTTTAGACTAGATATTAGGAAGAAATTCTTTACTGTGAGAGTGGTGAGGTACTGGAACGGGTTGCCCAGAGAATTTGTGGATTCCTCATCTCTGGAAGTGTTCAAGACCAGGTTGGATGGGGTTCTGAGTAGCCTGGTCTAGTGAAAGGTGTCCCTTGTCCATGACAGAGGGGTCAAAACTAGGTGATCTTTAATGCCTCTTCCAACTCAAGCCAATCTATGATTCTATGACTTTATGATCCTGTGATTCTATCAGGCCACAGTCTGAGCTGCAGTCATTTCTTCTACCAAGTACAATCAAAAAAACATGTGTGAATTTGGGGGATGGAAATCTTGCATTAACTTCAAAGAGAAGAAGCAATCATGTCTTAGTGAAGAATGCACAGCGTGATGCATCCCAAAGGGGTAGGTTCACCAGGACAAGCAGGGATCCCTCCTGCCGCAACACAACCTTGCCAGGACTGTTTCTTCAAGGGTTCACACATAACCTCAGCTGAGCCCAGGCTCTGGTTTAAAACCTCATGTGTTGCATGAAGCCAAGGGTGTCTCTGAGCCTGCACAGACCTCACCCCAGAAGGGGAAAAGTCAGAGCACAGATTTAACATATCAAGGACCTGGTGCTTGATATCCACTGGCCTTCCCAGCCTGCCCAGCAGTGTGGTCACTTGGAACAGCCAGGCATCTTCTTTGCACAAGGCTGGAAATCCTGTCAGGTCCCCACCAGTGCTCGGTCACAGCCACCCTCTTCCAGAACAGGATCTCCAAAACCAGCAAGAAGGTGTCAATGAGCCACAGGACCTTGAACTGCATTGCTGGGAGTGTTGGGGCCAAAGGAAGTAAAGCATCAGAGTTTGGCTCCCATAAATAAAATTTGTCTTGGGATCCTTTCATTCTTCTTGTTATTCTTCATCCACTCTCCCGCCCCACCCTCCCATCCTGCCCCAATTCTTTTTCTTTCCTTAATCTTTCTAACTTAGAGAAGAGAGAGACTATTTTGCCATACTGTAAATAATAGTAGGGTCTTCATCTCCTGCCTTTCATCCACTGTGCGGAGCACAGCAAACTGTGAATAAGCTTATTCCAAAACAAACATTAAAAGCACATTGTCAATTTAAGTCACATATGTGCCTGAAGATGTTTTATACTCTACTGTCACAAACAACACCTACAATCTGCTAGAAATTAATGAGATAAGAGGATACAAAGCACATCTCTCTGGTTCAGTGAGCATTTGATGGACACCATGGGTGGGATTTATATCACTTAAGGTGTCCCCAGCTGAGATACTCACCGTGTGCTTTCCGTAGCTGAAACAAAGTGAGAAATAGGTGCAGTTATGGAGTAGCTCATGTGTTTGCTCTGCTTCAGCATGTGCTAGGGTGAGATGAATCCACCAGGTGTGCTGAACAGCTCCCACTGACTGCAGGTGGTGTCCAAGGAGAATAGATGGAGACCTGGTCTGAGTGTCTGGATTTGAGTCACATTTTTTATCGGCAGTTTCATTGCATCCCCCATCTGGGCAGTTTTCCACTCCTTTTCTTTTCAGTGGGATCTTGCATTAAATCCTTATGTAAGAAAATATTTTAGTATTGGGACAAGAAGGTGCTAAATATAGGTGCTAAATATATATCTATAAAGATCATTGGGGAAGGACAGTGACAGTACCTTTCATGCACCAGAAACATCCAATGTTGAAATTGTGATAATGCCTTTGTATTTATGTTGTCAAACCTCCTAAACTTTGCTTTTTTAACTTAGTATGTGTCATGAGAATGCCTGCAGGTGTCCAGCATGTTATGCATGTAATCGATGGTCTCTCCTCCATTTCCACTCCTTTTTTTTTTTACTTTTTTCCCTAAATAAATGTAAATGAGGAAAGCCAACATAATAGAACAAATTCAAATTTTGACTATATTGGTGTGTACATCTGCATATTCAGACATGTAGTCTTAATTAGTAAAATCCTGACTTAGGACTCCAAGGAGCCATTGTGTTACGCATTTGGGGAAGTCTAGTTCGACTCTTGTAATCAGCAGCCAGTCTCTGGTGAAGTCAGCAAGTTGCTCCCATTTGAATTTGCTGAATTTAACTGCAGTGCTTTACTCCATCTCTAGCCCTGCCTCCATTCCCTGCCTTGTGTGAAATGAAATAAGTGATTTTCGGCCGAGCTTCTCGCCGATAGCGATCTGTGTCATGAAATCATCTCACACCAGACATCCTGCTTAGCTGCAGGTTGTGGAAACCTGATAGCTGAGCCTCCGCTGCAGAGCTGCTCGAGTAAGCGTTTATATATGGCTTCTCAAAGGCATCTCTTCTGCAGTGAAGGGTGCTCACAGGTGAGCACTAAAATAACCAGCTGGGCAGCATGGGGGAAATTTCTGCTTATCTGTTGCTAGTTTCCTTTCCTTAGCCCAAGCAAGGAAAAAAAACCCACCTCAAAACAGAAAAAGAAGAAAAAAAAGAAAAGCCCTATGAAAAAAGAACCCCACATCAAATCAACAAAAAATATTTCAGCCCTAAATGACAGTGAAGCCTATACATTACAGAGATCTCTCATTTATTTTTTTTACCATTGGTTGTCACAGCAGGAAACCCACTGTAGCTTTATAATTGTTTGGTTTCAAATGGGGAAAACTTTTACTTTCACCTCCTTTTTCTGCCTTTAAATTAGCACTTGGAGCGTTAGTCTTTGCTGCTGCAGTCCTTATCAGCAGGGCAGGAGACAGTGATTGCCTTGTATCTGAAAACTATAGTGAAATTAAACCTTAATTAGTTGTTTCAACTGGGTATGATACAGACCTTGACGGGCTTAAAGATACATGTTCCAAATTGGTTTCAGGTTTACTGTGAAGGTCTGAGCATGTACACCTCGCATGATTAAAAGGAAGTACACCAAACTTTCTTCCAGGAAAAAGTCTGATCATTTATTATGATGTCATTACTGAAATTTCAAGAGGAAAACTAGAGAAGATTTTCCATGCACAGTCTACCATTCCCTCCCTCTGGGATGACAGGTCATAGCTTATTTATGCACCACAGTCTCTCCAAAGCAGAGCAAAAACAAACAGCCAAAATAAATAGATGAAAAACGGCAACATAAGCGTTTACTCATTTCTTGCAAACTCTCTTAGGGGAAAAAAAGGAAACCTTATGAAATTGTAAATAAGAAGGGGCAGGAGGAAGAGGGAGGAACAAGAGGGTGCCCATGGTGCCAAAGACAGATTTAGCAAGCTCTGTGGCAGACAAACACCTGACCAAAAGGGCACGAAACATTCCAGCCTCATTTCCTAGGGAGTGTTTAGGAGCATGCACACTCCTGGGTGAACTAGGCCCCGAGCCACCAGAGAAGCTTCCAACCCAAACAAATGTCACATTCCATATTTCCCATAAAAGAAGATCTTAGCTAAAACCCTGCATTTTGCTTGGCTGCAGGAACCTGCCAAGTGACTCATGGAGCGGATCCACTCCCTCTGTGCTTTCCACTTTCCTGGAAAGGAGAGTCACGGCAGTAACACACACAGGATAACAACAAACTACAGCCTCAAACAGCTGAGCTGTGCTCAGTTTTGCCTCCAGATGCTAAAGAGCAGCGTAGGACCACTGCTGTCAGAAGTACAAGGCATGCAAAGATGATCCACAGCTTCCCACTCCACTGAGGCAGCCACGGGGGATGCAGCTGGGCTGGAGTTTAAAGGCGTAAATCTATTAGTGTGAATTCTGCCCTTTGCAGAGCTGATCACAAGATGATTTTGAACCAGGGCCTTCCCTGTGGCAGGTGGCTTCAGCAGTAAAAGGACAGGCTCCCAGGGATGTGGTCACAGCACCAAGCCTGCCAGAGTGCAAGAAGCAGCCGGACAATGCTCTCGGGCACATGGTGTGACTCTTGGGGCTGTCTTTGCAGGGCCAGGAGTTGGACTTATGCAAGAGGTCCACACGATGATCCTTGTGGGTCTCTTCCAACTCAGGACAATCTATGTTGCTATGATTCTATGACTAGAAGACTTCAAGAGATCTCTCTGCTATTACTTGTCAATCACTTTCATACAATAGTGACAGAACAGTAGATGATTGCAGCAAGATGGTTTAGTTTTGATGTGCTTTGGAAGTATACTGGAGTAGAGGCATAGTGTATCTTGAAAATCCCAATTCTTATTCGGAACATGCAGCTTATTCATGGTTGAGGTTGGAAGAGACCTCTGGATGTCATTTGGACTCTCTCCAGGATGTCCGTGTCTCTTTGGCACTTGGGAGCCCAGAACTGGACCCAGCGCTTCATGTGTGGCCTCACCAGTGCTTGAGCAAGGGGGAAGGATCTCCTCCCTTAACCTGCTGGCATCACCCTCCAGGTGAAGCCCCGAGTCCTGTCAGCCTTCTTTGACACAAGAGCACTTTGCTGGCTCATGTTCAGCCCTGGAAACAGAGCTCTGGCATATCAGCCTCTCCTCCCAGTCTGCTGTCATTGGCATCCTCATTGAGGCCAAACTCTGCCCCACCATCCAGACCATGAATGAAGATGTTAAACAGGACCGAAGTTCTCCAACTTGACTTTGTTCCATTGTCCACTTCTTTTTGTCACATATAAATTGTGTGAACTATAAAATACAACCATAAAATCATGTCCATTTTTCCATGGATACCAAGAATTTAAAAACACAGCTACAAAGACTAACAGAAATTGAAAACTTACTCAAAAAGGAATTTCAAGGCCTCATCTCTGAAGGACAGGAAAACCAAATGAACTTTATGCTCCTCCTACAGTGAGTTTAATGAAGAACTGCTCATTAACTGGTTGTTTGAATACCCTACCTACCTGTCACTTGGGCTTACAGAACTGTAATTTTAGAGCATGGAGAAGTCCTAGATAAAAGCTTTTATTTTACTTGCAGCAATATATCCCCTCTTGATACTAGCTAAGAGAACAAAAACGGTGAAAAAGTTAGAAAAGGAAAAACAAGGTGAATTCTAGGTATAATAGTGTTAGAACATAAAAGAGCAATTTTTTACCTACAGGGATCCTGTATTTTGTATATCCTTTATTCTTCACTACACAGAAGGCACACTAAAATTCTTCTTTAAAATATTCTCTGTGTCTACAAAAAAGATAATAATGACTATTTGCCCTTCAAATAAGAACATTCAAATCATCTGTTGTGCAGCCAAATGTCCTATTAATGGCTGGCCTCAGGAAGTGTAGCAGACTGCTAGTGACTACCTTGGTTGCTGCACAAGCAGTTTCTCCCTGAGGAAAAAAGAAAAGAACGAAAAAAATCCCCCATAACCTCTCCCCAAACTCCACCTTACTACCATTTGCAAAGTTCTGGAGAGAATGGATGCATGTCAGCATTCAGGTAAGCAACTTCCCACTATCAAAGGTGTTATGGAAAACTTTGCCAATTAAAATTTTAAAAGCCTTTAAAAAGGCTTTTTCCTGTGGTTGCACAGGACATTCAAAGTGTCTGTTGGTGAAGGAAAGGCACTTTTGCTCTGCACTTCGATGTCATTTGTTGAGAACAGGGTCTTCTATTCCTGTGCCAGCCCTCTCCCACCCTCCTCCAGAAGGTTGCCTCCCTTCTCTTCCCAGGCACTCCTGCTGCTGTTTATATCTCCAGTGGGGGCTTTCAGCAGGCTCAGCATCTCATCCTGCCTGGCCCAAGCAGGAGGCACGGGCTGCAGGATTTAAAAATCAATGTTAGACCTTCAGAGATGCAACCTGAATGCAAACAGTGTTCGCTTACTACAATGACTTCATGATCTGATTCCTGAAGTGTCAATTCCTTTATGCAATTTGGGCTGTAACAGCTTGATATCGACAAGTAATGAGATGCTCTTGGGTCCTGTGTGACTGACATCATTTAATAGCAAAAAAGTATCCAAGAGATGCATTAGGGATGCCACTGCAGAAGTTCCTGAAACAAACCATGCGGAAATAAACAATGTTGAACTCTAGAAATAAACAGTGTTAAACTCTTGCCTCTTTTCCCTGCCTTCCAGCACCAGCCAGCCCCTGGAGGTGGATCCTGCAACACAGTGCCCATCCCTTGGGATGCCTGTGGGCACATCCTTTGGCATACCTGCCTTCCCCCTTGGCAGCACCCACACCTGGCACAGCTCAGGCCCTGCAGTGCTGTCGTGTCAAGACACCATCACATCATCACATCACATCACATCACATCACATCACATCACATCACATCACATCTTTACATTGCCCAGCTGCACGAGCACTGAGCAACCCTCCTACTGTCATGCTGCACCAATGCCAAGGAGGGCCCCAGAAGAGATTTCTTCTGCTCCTTTCTCCCTTGCTGCATCACCCAGGCCACAGAGAAAACTCTCCTTACAGAAAGGCTACTCCTGTGGCTACAGCTAGAGCCAAAACCTACTGGGCTCTCGGTGAGCACCACGCAAGCAACACTTCACTGTGAACAGCCCTTAACACACAGCATCACAGCCTCTGGGACAAAAGAGACCCCTGTTCTTGGAGACCCACTTGGTATCCTTGGAATGGTTCTGAGCTGGGAACCACTTGGAGCAGTATTCTGCCTAATTTTCCTATCAATCAGCAGCATTCAGCACGGTCAGGGAGCAACAAGGCTGTTAGTAGGCCAGACACACAAACACAGGGCTAAGAGAGAGAAGACATCATGTACCTGATGGTGCAGCCTCAGCAGAGCAAAAAAAGATTCATGCTGGAGTGCTAAAGATGATGCATCTGGAAAAATTGTATGGAAAAAGCTACTCCCTGTAGGACCTTTCTCATATGCTTTGGATATATAGATGTCACACTTGTTTTAGTACTGGCACCAAGCAATGTATCTCTCTGCAGAATGCAGGTCCTAAACTTTGATAGACCTGAGGAAAACCTTTCTTCCCTGTTACAAACATCCTGCATGAAGCGTTTGAGGCAGACTCTTGTCAGGAAATGTCTCTGGAGCCACCAGCCAGAGCCCCAAGGTGTGTGCTGGACTGTGTTTCACTGGAAGTGCACCACTGTGCTCTGGACTGCAGGCACCTGTTGTATTTGGGTAGTAAATCATAACACTGTGCAAGCACAGAGCTCATTCCCCAGGAGAATGCTACCAGACTGATTAATCAAACATACAATCCTCTAACATTACATTTTACTGTGCTCTGGTTTGCCTAAACATGGTCTTACATTTGCATCAGGATGCCCTGTGAGTGTTTCCAAACCACTTCACTATTCTAAACCTGGGAACAAAAATAAGCACATGTGCTTTCAAAAACAGGCATAGTGATCCTAGGACTGTCCATATTACTTTTTCTAGAAATACCTCTGGCACTGACCAAAGGTGATCTGGCTTTTATGTAGGGCAGGTCCTGTGACAGATGAGAATAAATTGTTTATATGCTTCATTTGTTCTCGTGTTCCAGCACTAACAAATGCCATGCCCCTTTTCAGAACCTCATTTACAGAGCTCCCATCCCAGGATGGTATTGTTTGCAACAACTCTCCTGAAGAGTTAGTTTTTTTCTAGGTAAGGGCAGATGGCCAGACTGCAGCCCCGCACTGGAACAGATCCAGCCCCATGCAGGATGCTGTGTTCTGGGAGCTAAGCTGCCACAGCAGAGCCTGTGGGAAGAGCTGGGGTTCCTCAAAGTCTCTTGAGGACAGAGGCTGCTCACAGGGAGATGGCACATTTCTGCTTTATCCTCAAGGTTCCCTCGCACTGAGTCCATCCAACCCTCACTCCAAGGCCCTGCCTAAAGTATCCTCTGCATTCCCAAGGCACCTGAGCAAGGTGTCCTGAGGGACCCAGTGGTGCATTGAAGGTATTGCCAGTGCCAGTGGGCAACAAACAGCATCACTCACAATCCCTCGCCAGGCCTTTGCCTGTGCTCGTCTAGCAGGGTTTGGTTTTGGTCCCTGGAAAAAATGCACAATGGTCGTAGCTTCCGTAGCTTCCTAAAACAACTTTTTTTTTTTTTTTTGAGAGAAAGAGGAGGCGATGCAGTAGAGGATTGGTGTTAGACACAGCAGTAATTTGGCCTCCCTTTGATCACTTTATTAAGGGGCCACCTGGCCTGGAAAGCCCCAGGATATGCTGCAGATCACAGCAAAGCAGAGATGATACCCTGCCTGAGCACCTGAATGCTCTCTGGCTGGAGAGGGCTCTGTCCTTATCATTCCCCCCTTCCTCTGAGTAGGTTTTCTTTCACACTCCCTCTTCTTGCCACAGTTCAGTAAGGACAATTTAGAGCCTCTCAGGTACAGAGAGGTGTCTCAGTGTTATCTCATTTACTCATTTCCTTACCCTATGTGTGATATATCACAACTCTTCTTTCCTGATGCCTCTGAATGCATCTTTTTTAAAAAATAAAATAAATAAAAACCTCTTCTTTTCTAAATACATCGCATTCAGGGAGGCTGCACCTACTGAGAGCTTTTCATCCAGCATGTAAAACCCAAACTTGTGGCGGTTTTATCATCTCTTCTCTACCTGGGCATGAAACATCAACATACAAAACACTCAAGTGCTCTGTTCCTCAAAGCTGTCTCCACTCAACAAACCCCTGCCACCCATAAGGGATTAAATTCACACTTTTTGTGCCAGTCAAAGCCATAGCTGGATATTGGCTGTAACGCACTCGGAACAGCTTCTTTAGCTGCTGAGAGGAAGGTGGTGTGTGTTGTGTGTGTGTTAGATGTGAGGTGGCCCTTGCACTTCATCTTCTGGGCTCCTCCAGGCTCTGTTATCAACATCTCCATGCAGCTGATGCACTACAGAGCAAAGGATTTTGGGCTACTGTGGTAGCCCAGTTTTTGGATGACTATTTGCATGGGCACTGCCATTCTTAAATGACTTGAGAGGGAAGGATTCATATTCTGTTTCTGACATTTGCCTTCCATTGCATCCACACAATTGCTCTGCTTATAACAATTTCTTCAAGGAAAAAAATTCTTTAGAAGTACATTACTGTTTTTTCTATCATCAAAGAAACCAATTTCACCCAGAACCTTGCTAATAGTGGAGGTAGAAGTGGAACTGTAACAACAAACACCCAGCAGGCATAATATGCTTGGTTCTATTTTCTTTTTTTTCCTTTTTTTCCCCCCCTTATTAATGCTAATCCCACATCGCTTATTGCTTTTTTGGTATAGTCTGATAAGAACAAAAAGAACTGATATTAGCATTAATTGAGAAAAGTTAATTTTAGAATGCAGACAGGTAAATGGCCTGTTTGGGACAACGCAAAACTGATTAAACCCAGATCTTTGTTACCATTTTCAGGGTAAAGTATTAACAACTGTTAATTCTGCATTATATATCACTAATTATGCCTGCATTTTTCTTCAGTCAGCAAAACAGGATTATGTCAGAATAATTTTTTCTTTCATCCTTTCTGCTTTGTTACCAAGTAGTGATGGATGATAGTTGAATATCTACAATCTTTCCATGCTTTTCTACTCATTTTGTGGACCTGCCTCTGGCCACATGTACGCAGATTTAGCAGTGATACCAGTGATGGCACTCTCTTTTGAATTAACCAAGATTAGGTCATGACTTTTCCTATCTAGTTCTCTGCTGAGGAATGTGCTGAACTGATTGACCAAAAGAAGTTCTCAATTTAAATGTCATTCGGAAATTATAAAAGATAAAATAAAATTAACCCTGCAAGAAGGATAGCTCCTGGAACTACCAGAGCAAACAAACAGGACCCTTACTTCAATTTGCTGCAGAGCCTGTGGAAAATAATAGTCTTTAAATCAGATGCTTGGTTATCTTTTAGATTTTTCAATCTCTCTGCTTGGGTTTGCCTCCAAAGAAAAATAACATCAAAGCCAGGCTGCAGGAGCAGTGGGGTCCTGCAGCTCTTCTGCTTGGAGCAGATTTCACTCCTGCCTTTTTCACTCTCTGAAGTGAGACAGGGCACCTCCAGCTGCTCGCCTGTTAAATAAATGTTGGGAGCAGAAAGCTCGGGGTCCATGAGGACTCATGTCAAGAAAACCCCCTAAAGGCCATGCTTCTCCAGCCTTTCTTCTACAGAGTTTTTCTTTCATGTGAAACACTGCAATCCCTCACTTGGTTGACAAGCTGAGAGGGCCAAAACCTAGATTATTAAAAAAATGAATAATGCATAAAATTAGCAGCCATAATTTGTGCATAAAACATGACAAATTTAATATGTCTTAAAGGACTTTTGTTTTGCACTTAAAGACTTAATGCAGTCTTTCTTATATAATTATGAAAGTGAGATCTCAGAAGAGTGGACAAAGAGATCTCATTATTTTAATTTTAAAGAGTTTTTTTCATCCATGTTGTGCTTTGATTTTGACAGTTGTGCTTTTTTATGTCCTAATGCATCACAGAGTTTGGGCAATTTGGCATAGAATAAAAGGAACAAAATTAAATTATAAAATGTCATAAATCTTCTCTCTGCTATTTGTTTGCACCACTAAACCTTGGTCTGTTAAAATTAATCCCAAATTTCTAATGGGGGTGGAGCATGGAAATCATCTATGCTTATTTTCATTGGATTTCTTTTCCCTCCTTGAGTAATTCTGAAGAATGGGGCTTTGACACTTGTCTTAATTGTCCTTTTGAACCTTGAAATTATAATTCGTGAAACACTGTGACAAATCCTAACAATTTTACTGTGTTTCATCACAAAGTTTTAAAGAAGCCCTAATTGCTTATGCATCATCCCTCTTTATCGTAGGGTTGATGACTTCCTACTTCCATCCTGGTCCTTTTCCTAAGGAAGCTCTGCTGAAAAGAAAAGGTGTTTTCACCTGGGCAGGTGAGTGGTGTTTGCCCAGACAGAGGGTCCTGAGAATGAAAAATAGCTTTTGTCCAGCTGACTTCAGCTGAGGTGGGGGTAGGGGCAGTCACATCCACCTATGCACGTCTGTGCACACCTCTCTTTGTTGCCCACAGAAGCCATGCCAAGTGCATCTTTTTTTCCTGTGGAAAAGACATGCTGAAGAACCACCACAGCCTTGGAGTTATGCACTTTTCAGAGGACTTTCTGAAGACCACTAGCAAGTTTTGAATCCCTCCCCCTTTTCACAGAATCATAGAATGGTTTGGGTCAGAAGAAACCTTAAAAATCATGCAGCTCCAACCCCCCCGCCACCCTACCTATTTGCTGGGTCTGCTTTTTTGAGGAGTGTCAGGACATATGAAAGGGTTATGTTCTCTTCCTCTTGGTGTTTGCCAGTCTGAAGGAGATAAAGGAGTTCAATGGTGTTTAAGGAGTTGGTAGTAAATAATGTGTTTGTTGAGATACTTAAAAAACAGAATGTCCATCCCAACCCCTACTAGAGCGGGTCCTGGTACAAATGTCACTTGCAGCCTTCTCTGAGTCAGGCGTCTCCTCTCCTTCTGTAAAAAGACATGCACAGCTACCAGATAAACAGGAAGGGACAAACTCTGAAGGACAGCACCCACCTCTTTTCCTGAGCCCTTTCCTGGCTACATGTTGCCCTGAGTAATGAAGGCAAGTTAAAACCAAACAATCACCATGTAATTCAGGTCCGTGACAGCACATTAAGGTGTTTCTGAAAACTGAAGCCCTCCGAGACCTGAAGAGCTCGTGGTTTGGCCCATGCTGCCTTCAGATCCCAGGTATTTGCCTAAGGAAGTGTTCACGCAGTTCCTGCCCAGCAGCTGGGGAATTGTTCCTGCCTTCCTTTACAGCCGAGCAACCACTGCCCCCAAGTGCCCATTTGGAAGCTGATTTTTTAAGTTGGGGGTTCACAAGGTTTTTACAGAGTTGCAGAATGGGCCAGGCTGGAAGGGACCCCAGTGGGTCATGTGCTCCCACCTCCCTGCTCAAGCAGGGCCATCCCAGAGCACATGGCACAGGATTGTGTCCAGACTGTTGTGGAACATCTCCAGAGAGGGAGACTCCACACCTTCTCTGGACAATCTGTCCTAGTGCTTCGCCTCTGCAAAGGAAAGAAATTCTTCCTTGTGTTCAGGTGGAACTTCCTGGGCATCAGTTCCTGCCTGTTCCTCCTGTCCCACTGTAGGGCCCCACGGAGCTGAGCCTGGTCCAGCCTGTGTGCGATGCTGGAGCTGGCAGTCAGGACACCTCACCAGCCTCTGTCAGGGTGTTCTCAGCCTGCCCAGCACCAGCAGCTGCTCACAAAGCGGAGTCACTGCCTTTAGAATTTCCTCTGCCCATATTCTCCCCTCTGAACACCTACTGCCTCTCAGAAACCATGTAGTTTTAATGTCTCCACTTCCTATGGTATTGCCTTTAAACCTTGCACAGGGAAAATGTATTCCTTGAAAGCCATTTCATTGTCAACATCAGTGCCAGACCATAAGTTTTGGTCTTCCATACACTGAAAAAAAATAGGTTTCCTTATTGAGCAATGGTCTTTGTCACCCAGCATCATTATATATATCTTCTCTTTGCTTTTCAAATCAAACAAATGCACTCTTGGCATTCTCCAGTGTTCATTTTCCCACTAAAAAGATATTTCCCCTGTAAAACTCAGCTCCTTTCTTACCTGAGCAATTACCTCCTTCTTACTGCTTTATTCAAATCTACTGAAGGTAATTAAACACATTCCTTTAGTGTGCACAGTGTATCCTAAATACAATATTGCTTTGTGTTTAGGATAACTATATATGAATGGATTAATGGCATTTGAATCTCAGGTATCTGATACTACAGTTGAATAAAACAGGCCATGAACACATTACAATAATATATACTTGAAATGAAGGTTGGAAAGAAGAGAGACCACAACAAGGCTTTCCAGAGTAGATTTGTGTTTTGTGCTAACTTGGCCGTAATAATTTTACATAGCTAGGCTGATATGCCCATCAAAAATGTTGCCATGAATAACAAGGGAAAAATTAGACATCAGTATTGCTAAAAGCCATGTTCTTTCCCTGTAACAGAGTCAGCCTACTCTGATCCCTTTATCACGACCAGAAAATCAGAGCAACTGATTCAAGAGTTCAGTTTGTAATGTGTACACACACATTAGGGAAAACATACGGAGAGGCTTTCTCTGTTCAGGCCAGTGAGTAATGCAGCAGTGTCTGGATTCCTCTCCCACACACTGAGTGATCGAGCAGAAACCCTGCTGGCAGGCTGAGCAGGGGGGGAAAAAGTCCTGTTTTTGTTAATGTGATACTTTGCAATCAGGTCAGCAGCACTTCTGAGGCTGTTTCACCAATGACTCCCCAGTGATATCATGGCTTTACAAAGCATGTCTGGAAGCAGCAAATAATTGCCAGCAGGCAAAAGAGAATTTCAAGAAAAAGAAAAACATCAGGAGAGAAAATCAGGTGCCTACCTGTTCTGCCCAGGGGGCAGTGGAGAATCCTGCAGCCTGTGGTGCTCAGGGGAAGAGGATTTCAAAGGAAAACCTCTGGAGCAAAGCTCTTAGAGTTGTTGCTGGGAGCTGCTGACCAGGTCCATTCCCATTTGTGAACTGGTCACTCTCTTTCCACCTCTTACTTCCTCTTACCTTTTGATTCCTTTCGTGTTTTACTCTTTAATCTTTAAGTACACAGACTAAAACCACTCATTTAAGGCACTGTTTTTACTGAAGCCAAATCACCAGTGGAAAGGGAGCCTTGCAAGAACACCAGACCGTGCTATGCACTGAAATAGACTAAGGAAATACACAGCCACAATGACTTCATTTTATACCTTGAATTCTCTCTTTCATCAGTGGCCATCTTCTTTTGGAAGCATCTACGACGTGTATAGAAAAGACCTGAGTGAACTCCAGGTGCTCTTTCATCCTATAAGGATAGAAACAGGAGATGAACTTTTCCTCAGGTTTTGTAGTTTGCACTTTTGCTTTCCACCATTGCAGTGTCTCATGCTATTTCCAGGTTAACTCGTGCTGTGAGTGAGGGAGTATTTGAGGACGCCTGCACCTGATGCATCTGAGACACGGCAAAACCATAAGACACGGGGAGGAATGAGCCTGTTGGGAAGTGTTTTCCTCATGGAGGGCTCCTTCACTGGGTTTGGTGAAACAGGGAAAAGGGCCTCACTTGCTAGGGCAGTCAGGGCATGTGATGTTGCCTAGGCAAGGCTGAGTGCCTTTCCCTGGGTAAAGGGCTGCTCTACCCGAGCGCTGTCAGGAGGTGTTATTTCCGGAGCTGTGAGCCTGTTGGCTATCCATTCGTCCTTCACACATACCCTGCCTTTCTAAACAGATGAGCCAATTTCCAAGCGGGCTGAGTCTTATTAACTGTGTAACCCAGAACAGCAAAATGCATTCATAATTTATGCATAGCTGGAAAAGCAATTGTAAACTCTTAAGTG
This sequence comes from Dryoscopus gambensis, assembly GCA_013389985.1. Classification (NCBI taxonomy): domain Eukaryota; kingdom Metazoa; phylum Chordata; class Aves; order Passeriformes; family Malaconotidae; genus Dryoscopus; species Dryoscopus gambensis. The sequence continues at coordinate 81,312 of WEIT01026186.1, read as the reverse complement.
TTCAGCATTACAGTTTGGTTTTGGTTTATGGCGCATGGTGGTATGAGCTTTGGAACAAATTTATCTGCAACTTCACAGAATCTGAGTATTTCGTAGCTTTGGAGATTCCCCCTGCTTCCTAGATAGCATCTATCTGACTTTCTAATGCATTTGCTACCAAAACTAGGATTGAGACATGTGACACACTTTACCAGCTCCTTTTCTACACTGCACTGACTTGTCTGCAGGCCAGATTTAACACAGATACCACAGCAAGCTTCTCAGACAAACAGTAGGTTGCAAAATGCATGTTAATCAACATTTTATTCTAGTCTTGTAGTAGCAGTACCGTAAACAGGATGGTGCTATTCACTGTATCTTAGTTAGACTCTCTTTCAACTAATTAGCTGCTCATTTGCTTAGAGCTGATAGCCAAGATACTACAGATTTAAAATCCTTGTGTTCACTTTCTTATTGGTGTCCTGTTTCTCATTCAAAAACATCAAGGGACCCCTTTTGTCCCCACTGCCCTGGCTCCCTCTGCACGTGGCAGATCAACTGCTTCCTTCCCTGCTGCCTTCCAGGTCTGGGGTCATGCACAAATACCCATGAAACATTTACCAAAAGCCTCAGACGCACCTGTGTGAGATCAGCTTCTGCTCAAAATGAGCTGCAGATCACAGGGATGTTGTGCGTGTTTCATTAACTTTTCATCACATCTAGACACAAGGTTTCTTCACCAGAATTTTCCTTAATGAACCACCTGAGTGTTCACTGCCAGACAGCTTTTTCCACTCTGAACTGCTCTGTGGAAATTACCCATGGGATGAATTGCACTGTAGCTTGTGATAGGAGTAGCAGCCTTCCTTTCCTTCCCTTCTGACAAAAGACAAAGCCATGCAAATGTCCACAGCCTCAAAACTGGAATTCTTGCTCTGGGATGTGATCTGAGGAAAGTTGGATTAATTGAAACTCGTGCCTACTAGAAAAGGAAGAATCTGCATCCTATCCACATAGACAATGACAAAAATAAAAGGCGGCTGGGTGTGAACCCGAATTTGTAGGGCAGATGCAGCTTTTGGGCCTTGCTTACACTCAGGAATTAAAAGAAATTCAAGGCTGGCCTTGAGCACCTTGGGAGCAGTCCCATGTGGACATGCAGTGGCTTCAGCCTGCAGGTGGCACATGGAGAGCACCGAGTGAAGAAACACAAATGCCCAGAGCCCCCATGAGCTGACCATAATAAAGAGATTTTTCTACTGATTCAAGCCAGCCTTTGCTTCTTACAGGTCTGTAGCAGCTCTCAGGTGACTTGAAACACCTGCTTGCAAACACATTTGCCATCGGTGATGTGTTCAGGGAGAAAGGAGGGAATGGAAGGGAAGGATTTTTCATACTAGTTTAAAACAGAAATAGCCTCCTCCACGTAAAACTGATCTATAAAATCATGATAGCTAATGAAAGGAATGTATGGAAAGAAAAGGTCTTCGCTGGGGAGCAAATACCTGCAAAAGGAGTTTAGCCACCTCTAATTTGTCATCTATGGCATTTAGGCATTGTCATGGCCTAACTTGCAACAACAAATACGTAAGTTTGACTATGTATTAATTTATCCTAACACCAATAGCATATAAGAGCATAGTTGATTAGTCCAGGTTTGAGGAATGAAAGTCATGTTATAAGAAATTTAACATCTTCTGAAGGTGCAGGCCGTGAACTCTGGAAAGAAATATTTCTGTACAGAGATATCTTCACAGCACCACAGGCCCACAGGGCATCATAGGGCCAGTGACCAAAGAGAGAGGACGAGCTGTTCCCGGTATCAAGGGTGCTGAGGATCACCGAGACTTTCTTCTCCCACCCTGGGCCACCTCTTCCAGAAGAGGCTTTGTGGTTTGCAAAGTCTGAGTCCCGGCAGTGCCAAACTGCTTAAATGTTGTCATCTAGACACTAGTTCAGCAAGGACCTGAAGGAAATCACATTCATGTTCTGAAACCCTTGTCACTCTCCAGGATGAGAGTCAGAGAAGCTCATCTCAGTGGGCTGCTCTTATTTCAGGCTTTCAAATTAACTTCATAGAAAAACAAATGAAGAACAGAATGATCCACTTTTTTTTTTTTCTTTGAGAGAAAGCATTAACATACAGACAGAGGCATTTTTATGTTATATCAATATTGACTGCTTCACAGAATGAAAGTTCTGGCAGCAATTCCACTGACAAACCTTTAATCAAAGTAAGTGACACAAAAAGCTTTGACAGGGCTGGTGCAGGTGACATTTTGCTTGGCATGAGCACAATTACTCTTTTTGTCATCATTGTGGTCAACAAAAGAAAAGGCTTCATGGCCACATCAGTGATGCAACGGTGCTTTTTGTGTCTCATTTACAACAACATTAACAAGATATTGTCTGGTGCCTGGAGTTCACTGTTAGGGTAGAGGAAAAACACAGAATCATAGGATTGTGTAGATTGGAAAAGACTTCTGAGATGATGGAGTCCAACCATTATCCCAGCACTGCCAAGTCCACCACAAATCCACATCCCTAAGCATCACATCCACACATCTTATAAATGCCTCCAGGGCTGGTGCTTAAACCACTTCCTTGGGCAGCCTGTTCCAAGGCTTGACACCTCTTTCAGTGAATAAATCACAACAAATAAACTGGTAAACAGTTACTGCTGGTGATCATCTCCTCTCCTGAGCTCTTCTGCAGTGTTCTGGGTCTTTGTGGGCTGATCTCTTCAAAGCACACCAATCCTTTCAAGTCAGGAAGGCTTTTCCCCTCTCTTCCTGTGCCTTCTACTTAGGGCTTGCATAGCTATTTTATTGATTTTCATGTTCCTCAATTTCTACATACTTTCCCTTCTTTACCTTACCCATGTTGATGTTCCCTTTATATGGCATGCCTTGTTGAGGAAGTAAATATTCAGGACTCACAAAAAAAACCTCAGGTGTGGGGAATTTAGAAGACTTTACCTTGGCAGGAGAGTTACAGCTGGAAAACAGAGGCAGCACCAGCAGGAACTGAGAATTTCCCTTCACCCATTGCTGCTCCAATTATAAGGGAAAATGGCTAGGAAAGAAAAATATCCACCAGACCTCAAATAACAAACCAAGTGAGGCAAGCACTCCTTGGGCCTGTGTTTTCTTTTCCCATTTCTATTTATTTACTTGCATCTTGCTCATCATCCAGTGCCTCTGAGCGTGCCCAGCCCTCTTCCCTTGTGCAGCATCTCCTTTGATAATGTAGTCTGTGCAAATTGCAGCCTGACAAACTGCAGACTCATCAGGATGGCAGAGGCACAACACGAGGAGGTGCTTTCCCCTTGTAATCCTTTACCGTCAAAGAAGCCAATAAATACAAAATCTTCATTTGCTTTGAGACACCCTATGGCAAAGCAGATCAAGCTGCCCTTTTCCTTTGTTACAGCTGTGTTTTCTCTCTGCAAGATTAACAAGCGTGACTGTGGATTTGAGGTTTCTGTGCTGTCAGGGATCGCTTGCAGCCATCGCCAGCCCAAGTGCAGCAGCACAGCGGTAGCTGGTACCCTGCTCATCAAACCCAGCAATCCCTGCTTCTTCCTCATTAAAACAATCAGGGCTGCCCCCTGACTCGTCTGTGTCCATGCCTGATTCACACATGATGTGGAAGAATGTGCTTCCAGGAAACCAGTCCTTTCCTCCAGGGCAGATAAGGCAGCCTTGTGAGATAAAAGGAAAGTTTACCAGGCAGCACTGATTTAATGATGCTAATAAGCCACAGCTATTAGTCCAATTACATAAGAGCAGGTTACCTTGCCAGCCCCAATACCAGGAGATGATAAATGCAGATTAATTTCAGCTTCTTTACCGTATCCAGTTCTCCAGATAGGGAATTAAATGCCTGAGTTTATCTTTTTGTAAATAGCTCTGATATAGTTTAATTCTAAGTTACAGAGAGCTTTCTCTCCTGCAAGGGAAATCCTCAGCTCTCCCCTTAAGCAGGGCTAAAGTTTCTCTCAGCTTGCAGTTTCTTGTAGGCTGAAAAGTGAGAACTTAGTATGGTTTTCCCAGTTTTTTTGTACTTAGAAATGCAGAAGAGAAGCAGTGTAGGCTCTCAGAGGTATTACATATTACATTTTGGGTTGGTCTGTTTATGAGCTGCTGTTTGGGGATGTACTCAGCTCGCTGGGTACCACTGCAGTGGTCCAGGGCAGAGTGTGGTTTTGTGCCATCTTGTCCTGGGAGGGCTCCAAAAACCACAACAGCGTCACCGTACAGTGACTGCTGTTCATCACAGAGGCACCAGACAGGATCTGAGCTGTGAGCCAGACACTTCACAGGCACAAACAGACTTACACATGGCACGTTCCCTCCAGTGTCAGCACTTCAGCCCTCGGCTGGCCCCGAAATTACCTGCCCTGGCCTCAAAATGACATTTCTGTGCCCCCAGAGCACTCTGCTGGCACGGCCCTTGGCGAGGCAGCAATGCAGGGCTGAGGGGCTCGTGCTGTCTCATGGCTTTACAGATTTGCTCTTAAATAGCTGCTTGCAGCTGACCGAGCTGAGGGCAGGGGAAGAGAAGGGATCCCATTCCCTGTTTGCATCCAACCTGGCATTTAGCTTAATTTCCTGTGGTTGCACTTTGTCATTTGATCCTGTCCCTTGATCCTTGCATAAGGGACTAAACAACAGTGGCAGCCCCAAACTGCAGTGCTGAAAGTGACAGAAACCCATGCTTTGAAATGTAGAGTTCTGCTAGAAATAGGCAAATAATTTTAAATGCATTTAAAAGATTAGTTCAGAGTTATTATAATTATCCCATTAAAAAGCATATTTGCGAAAATAACAGTCCTGGACATGGGTCTTTCAGGCCAAGTTTCAGCTCAAAATGAACCCTCACAGCACTTAATATCACTGTGAGACCGTTAATTATATCTTGGCAGAAATTGAGCCCCTATAATTAGGCTGATGTGTTTGACAGATTGTTTTTCACAAAAAAAGTTGACCACAAATAGTTCTCAATCGACCTAAGAGCCTTCCCATTTGAGAACCCCTATGCAAATGTAAAAGATACAGTCCATCTTGTCTCTCTAGTGGGCTTGATATGATTTGGCAAAACTTACTGAGGAGCTTGAAGCCAATTTGTTAGTGGAATGAGCTAAGAGGTGATGAAAGAGCTTTAGTTCTTGGGCTGTGAGAAGGCAGTTGGCCACACACTTAGACAAATGGAAAATAAAAGACATTATTGGATGAAATTACAAATATTCCCAAAGGATTCATGTAGCCTGGAGTGCTTTGCTTTCAGAGTGCAAGGACAGCCAAATGTCCCTCAGACTCAGCCTGAGTAGGCTGTAGGCTGTATTTCACTGTAGGCCCTCACAAAAGTTACTTAAAAAAATCACAGAGTTCATAAGCTTTTTTAAGTAGTTCATAATTTTTTAAAGCTGGCAAACATGAGGTGTTTGACCCAATTTGCTCTCAGTAACTGGAACTTGCTCCTCATGTGCCCAAATTAAGGCCATGTGCCTTGGCTTAAATTCTGCTTAGTGAGGTTTAAGCTAGGGGATGATATTTCACAGCAGGGAGAAGATAAGGACGTGCACAGGGGTATTGAGAGGGGCTGAGCTGAAGGGAGCTGGCTCGGGGAGTGCAGCCACGTGCCTGCATTCAGTCAAGAATATTCTTCTTGTCTCACACTCCGAGTCCCGCAGAACCATCTCCAGCACAGCACCCTGGTGTGCAGCCAACCCTGTCCCTTCCCCATGTGGGGCCCTCCCTAGCCAGGATGAAGGAATGTTTGCTGAATTGCTGGATGGTTTCAGAAATGCGGGTTTTCTGTTTGCAAGGTTTAGTTTAGACTGTCATATTAAAGTATTGTTTGTGAGAGAGGATATTTCTATTGGAAAAATGCAGCAGTTTTCTGCAGCATTTTGTCTGTCCTACCCCTATAGAAAGCCTTTTTTTTAATAACTAACAAACCAAACCAAACCAAACCAAACCAAACCAAACCAAACCAAACCAAACCAAACCAAAAACCACAAAAACCAAAAAAAACCAAAAACCCACCAACCAACTAACCAAGCAAAAAACAAACCAAAAAAACAACCCATGAAATCAAAAGTTAAATTGCTGAAGGGCAGGAAATGTGCTAGAATCACGGTCCAAGGACAATACTCCTATTTAGTGCAAAGTCACTAATGCCTTCTAGTGACTAACTAGAGCTGCCTCAAAAATGCCACAGGTTGAAAATGATCCTTGAGATTCAGAGCCTCTTTTTCTTATTTCATTTGTTTTGTCAAATAAGTGTGATAAACAGATAAATGACTGCTGAAAATGAACCCTCACATGGAGCAGACTGTGCCTTTTTGGCTAGGATAAAAAAGAAAGTTGGACTGCACATGGACTGGGGAGAAAGTCTGGGCTGTAGTATCCACAGAGGAGCAGACGAACAGCTTTTGTGAATGAGGCTAATGACGAAGGGTTTTTAAATGTATATTCCCATAACTGCTATGAATAATAAACATTTGTGTTGGTACAATGCCCACTCGTTTCAGCCTGATAAGAATTCCTACAAGGCTCCACTGTGGTAAATTTACAAACCAATGACAGTCTGTGTTTTCTATTATTCTGGGATACTTGATATATTCTTATTTTACTGGATACCTTGGCATGACTGATGTGCTTCTGGATGCATCTACAGCCAAGGCTTCTTGTCTTCACAGAGATGAACATTAGGATGTTTGTTAAGAGGGATGAATTTCCTTATACCTCAGTGATGTTCAAAACAAGCTTTTTGCATAATTCCTGCCTTTTCTTCTCCCATGGAAATAAATTTCCTAAAATTTGTGAAGCTGTGAGCTTATTTATTTCAAACTCTTTTCTTCCAGGAAACGTTGTGTTTCTTCAGAGTATTTTTATTGCAATACCTACACTAGTGATCTTCAGAGGAGCACTCTGAGAGAGTGAAGAGTCATTATCTTCAACTTTCCAAGCAGATAGACTAATGCAGAAAAGGAATTCATCTCCCTTAACTTCAGCCATGTAAAAGTCAACCATCTGCTACAAGCTTGTTTTACATGTAATCCTCAGGGAGAGAGATCCCTTCAGAAGGTGATAAATGCTGTCTCTCCAAGGCACTTTTCCCAAGAGTGGGACAGTTCATTCTCTGGAGGTGCCTTGGCCCTGGCAATATCAGAACGATGTGAAAGAGCAATGAACAGTATCAGCGTGCCTGATTTCTTAACTCAGCACCTCTGCCTCCCTGACATATGAGAATAAGAATTGCTCACTCCAACACTGTAGGTTTTGCACAGTGAATTTTTGCAATATTTTATGCTGTTGGTTGTATTCATGCTCATTTCTATATATGCGTATTTAATTTTACTGTGTATCCAGCTTTACACAGTGGTAACAGCACTCAGCAAATTCCACTGGAATGTTTTCAGGAGGTGACCAAAGCTGCAGCAGGTCAAGAACTGTGCATTTATGCTAGAAGCACTGTTGGTTCAGAGGCTGCTCTGAAGCCCACAGATCAACTCTTGTTTTCTGTGTGTTGCATTATGATTTGCACAGGTATCATGCCTTGGTAAAGGTGTGGCACAGCTCTTGCCTCAATATGCCAATTCTCTGTGCACATTTACTTGCAGAGTAATGTATGCACAACAATGAGACCTCTTGATTACCTGCAGTGTCTGCATGCTGGGAGCATTTCTTATTCCTTTTATGTTTGTAATTCTGTATCTTCAGGTGTGGAAGAAATGCATGCCAGCATCTGTTTCACTATCTGTTGATAGTTAAGAAAAGTTGAATCTTAAACAGTTGTGTGCCTAAACGTCTTTCTTTCCTAAAGAAGAGAACTGTATAAAAAGAAGGCATATTTTTCAATGTATTTCTTTGGTGGACTTAAAGATGTGAAAAATTTCTAAGGCTTGGGAAAAGGCTTGGAAAACAACATGCTACCACTACTGTTTCACTGTTTTATAGATTTTCAGGTTTCTGAAGCCCATAAGTACATACATTTTCTCCATAGGGTAGAGATTTTAAAGTAATGAAATCAGAATTTGACACAGTTCATAAATATAGACTTTATTACCATTCACTGTTAATGGTACACATTTGAACTTTCTATCCATGTTTCTGTTTATATATTAGGGAAGCAGTGATTTCTGGAGTCCAGAGAAGCCAACTTGCAAGCAGGGAGGAAAGAAGATTCTTCATAATTTCCAATCTGAGCAGGGTGACTTTCCAAAAATGGAACAGACTGGGAAAAAAATGTCACTGAACAGGCAGGATCAACAAACTGGCGCCAGCCAGTGAGTTCATCCCTGCCAGCTTCAGCCTTGGCTCCCACAGAACCCATGGTTGTGCACCTTCAGATTAGAAAAGAAGCTAAAATCGTACATGGTTGTGCACCTTCAGATTAGAAAAGAAGCTAAAATCGTAAAGGATAAGATCAGCCCTGCAAAATAATTAATGGGCAACCTGTTCCTCTTCACTGACACTTGGTGACCCCTTGCCAAAAGGAGTGGGACTATCTGGGGAGAAGTAATTGCTCTAAGTGAGCAACCACTGTAATTTTCCAGCGCTTTCTACACTGCAAAAATAGCCCTGTCTGTACAGTTACATAAATAGATTGCTGGGGGAAAGGGTGCCACGGTCTGGTTCTGAAGCAGAAGGTGAAGAACCTAAAGATCTAAGTGCACACACCCCTCAACACCAGCTGCATTCAAGTAAAATGGGTCCTGTGGGTCTGTCCTGTATCAAACGGCCTCACTTCTGTACCCCAGGTCCCACTCTGTGCCCAGGGGGAGGGTTGTGGGGGATACACCAAGAGCAGCCTGGCAATGCATGTTTGCTTCCAAAACACTGCTGCCTGTGGCTAAGTCGAGAGACTACTCAGCAGCTGCGTAAGGATGTTTGCACTGATTGCCATCTGACTGAACAAAATTATCTGGGGCCTTACCTATGCAAGGCAGCACCTTTTCACAGTGCTTACTCAAGTTTAAAGGAGAACTGGGCCAGTTCCAGGTGTGACCATGGCCAGGTGTTAAGTGATTTCTGTCAATTTAGGTGGCCTGGGTGCTGGTTATGGAGGGTACAGCTTGCAGAGCTGAAAAGGAAGCAGGTTTTCACTTTGCTCTTTACAGATAATTAAATTTTGCTGGGGTTCAGTGGAAGAAGGCTGGCAGTGCACCTGTAGCTATCTTGCCCAGAAGGGGAGAGAGCTGTGGCTGTGAGTGCTGTGGCTGTGAGTGCTGCATTCAGATCCATACAGCCAAGGGGTGGAAAGCAAAGGGAATTCCCTGAGCAGCCAATGTAACTTCACTCCTGAGCAAGTGAAAAGCAGGAGAGGGAACATACCATCTTCTTTTGCAGCTTCAAGGGAAAATCTGCTATAAGGAAGGCTCCCTAGCATGAACTGAACTTGGAGGCTGAGTCAATAATTTGCAAATCACCAAGATGCTTAAGCCATTGGAGTGTTTGGCTTAAGAATAAGAGATTGTGTGGGATATGTCTGTGTCTATATAATAATAACATGGGCTGCCTTCAATTTGCACTGTAAGATTTTTCTACTCCTCGGTGTAACTCATATCTGAAGCCAGTCAGAGAAACTCTTTCTGAAAGCTTCCCCATAAATATTTGCCTGCAGAAGCATGTTATTTTTTGAAAAGCAGCAGCTAAATGGATCGACATTCCTGCCAAAACAGGGACTACACGTGTGTGGGTGTCCCACAAAGGCAGAGGGACAAAGCATACTGTAAGCTGAATTACACACACACAAAAAAGGGTTGGGTAATGTGTAAGTTCCAGCTGAAGACAAGGGAGGTGCAGGTTCAGTCCAAGCTCTGGCAGATTCAAGGGAGAGCTTTTCATATCTGGATGATCCCAGGCACTCAAAAACTTAGGTGCTCAAAGAAGACCAAGTATGATCTCACTGCAGGGACCGTACTCATGCTCTCTGACAGACATCATAGAAATGCAACTCTGGAAAGTTTTCTCCTGCTGAAAGTCTGAGAGGGAAAGCCAAGTTTTGCTAGCACATGCTCCGAATGGTTGCACAGGCTGGAAAAGTAGGTGGATCCACCTGCGTCTAAGTGCACCATGTAGGTTGTCCCACTAGAAATCTTCTATCATATTTCATTTTAAAAATAATGGTAAAAAAATTTAAATGACGTATAATGCTTTTGTATCTCATCACTTCTATACTCACCTTTTTGGAGAATAGCCTGGAACAACAAGAAAAATAAAAAAGATTTCATTTTAGATCTCCCTGCAATTGACACAAATTGTTTGGGTATGTTTGGGTTTGGGGTTTTTTTACACAAATGCATTAGGTTTTTAATGGTAGGAGACTCTGGATGACTGGGGTGCTATTGGACTTCAGACTGAACTTTTAAAGAGCATTGGTAGTATGAGGCCCAGTGGCTGTGTAGTTTTATTAAAATACATCCACATGGGTAGAAAATGAAGAGATTTTTTTATCAGGGAGTTGCAAGGTACAATTCTACAGCAGATAAAAGTTGGAGGTATCAAAGGTATTTCAAATGATCAAATATATCTGTAGTTTATCACAGGGATGCTACTGCCACAAGCACAGTACATATGAGTGTCATTTCACTGGGAAAATTTTGAGACATTTTAAAATTTACTGAAATAGTTCTGCTTTCTGTTAAATCCTGCTCTCCAGAAGTCTAGCCAAATCTGAGCTAGTTCCATGGACTTCTCTCGGGGGACTGAGGTCTCCATATCAGTGTAAGGGAGAATAGCTGGCAGCTCACACCAGCCATGTGTCAGTGATGGCAGCAAAGCTACTGCTTCATAAAAAGCACCACCAAAATGGCAGCCACTCCCAAGGACAAAAACCAGGAATGAACACCTATGCCAAAAGATTTTGGGTAGAGCATTCACATTCTGAGCACTTTCACTGTGTAATGGTTTTCCTTGACTGCTCACTTTCATATTTTGATGAAGTAACACTTCATCTGTGTTATATGTGAGATGAGCCTTGTGAGATGTTCATAGGCTGAAGTCTGCAGACCAAATCTTTCAAGATTTTCTCTGGGCCTGATTCTGCAGTGGGAAAGTTGATGTGAATTTTACTGCAGATTTGTCAGGGCATCTGATGCTTTTATCCTGGAGAGTGTTCATATGAAACAAAGTCTAAAACACTTTTGATATTATATTTTATTCTTCTAATATGCTAACAGAAGCTCAATGAACCCATGCTGATACAGATTTAGATGATGTGGACGGTATAACATTGAAGGCTCTGAAGAGCAGCTTGCAAGTAGCAGGCAACTGTAGTAAAAAGTAGCAAGCAAAACTAATCTTTAAAACTACATTTTATTTTATTTTATTTTATTTTATTTTATTTTATTTCATTTTATTCTATTTTATTTTATTTTATTTTATTTTTTTTAGAAGATTGTGCTGGTAACACACTAGACACTTTTGGAATATGGCAAAAGAGGCAAACTGGTGAAGGGGTCCTTGAGAACTGTGGAAATACAAAAAGTCTGACTAGCCTCATCCCTCCCTACTTCCCTGCTGAGGAAAAAGCAGTAATACTGGAAGTTTCTGTACCTTCCTGGTTAGATTGTAGTTTTCAGATGATGAGATATGCAAATTTAATAGAGAAAATATTTGCGTTGTAATGTAGATTGGATAGTGTGACTGTAAAATAGGATGTTTCCTGTAATTTCAGATGTGCTTTCTCTTTTATCGTCTGATTCTGTTCTGCCAGTTTCTGGGGAGATGGGCTGAGAAGCCATTCACTGGTCTATGCAAAATGAGCCAGGATATTGCTTTGTCTTCAGAGATCTTTCTTTTATTCCTTTCTATCACTGTCTTGGGTTGCAATATGTAACCAAAAATGTGTATTCTATTTTCATCTGTTGAAACCGGTTAGAAGATATTTTTATCTCTTGTAACTCCAGGGGAAGGAGGGCGGGTGCCTTCTGTTAATGGGTCACTCGTTAAAACCAGATGGGGCAGTGCTTCCTTATCTCGTCCTCCACCCATCCTCCTCCAAGGGGGATATCACCTGGCAATGAGCCATTTAAGGCTCTCCTTGTGACCGATAACATCACATCACCCCACTGGGAGATGCTCCACTCAGTGGGAGGAGCCAAAGCCTCTCTCCCTGCATAAAACCTGCAACTCAGAACACCAGAGCAGCTGGTTTTTCCACTGGATTCCCCGAGGAAAACTGGACCCATCCTGTCACCACTGGACCCTTCTACAGGATCACCTCTACTCCAACGGAGCCACAGCTGCCACTCCAGGAGGACTTACTTTGGGCTGCTCCCCACACCCTGACCAACAGGGTGTCAGGTCGTATTCTGACTCTGTCAGAGTTTCTGGGATTATTTGTTTGCTGTTGTTTTTTTTTCTCTGTGCCACTACCTTTGTAGTTTGTAATATTCTTAGTAAAGAACTGGTGTTCCTATTCCCATATCTTTGCCTGAAAGCCCCATAATTTCAAAGTTCTAGCAATTCAGAGGTGGGGGGTTTGCATTCTCTATTCCAAGGGAGGCTCTGGTTTCCCCTGGCAGTCATCTGTCTTCTAAACTAAGACAATCACTCAGGTTTGTACCATATTATTCTATCATATTACATTATGTTATACTAATTTCTGTTTTCTGATGCTATATCTATTAGAGTGTTATGGGTGAGATGGACAGGCACCTTTTTACTGCTGCCAGTGTTTGTGACAATTATGAAAAACATGAACTTCTGCTTGGCACTAAATTGCATTTCAAGGGTTCCTGCAGCTTATAAAAAAGGAGACTTGCTTTACATTGGTTGCTCTTACAAGCCTTGATAAATAAGTGCTATTGGCTTGTATTGAGACTGACCACGTTTCAATGTGAAAACATAAATGGTCAGAGATATTTATTCATTACATGGACAGCTTTGGCTTGAACCAGGTGCCCATGAGACATCCATTTCACATCCCGAGGTTTCCCAAAGCAAATGTTCAGTCTCCTAGTGAAGGCAGGCCATGATTAAGAGTCTCTCAATAAAAAAGGGTCTCTTGAAATCAAACAAAAAAAAACTGTATTGGGTTGTGGCCTGAAGAAAATGAGCTGAAGAGGAGTCAGGTCCTTACACATCTAAAGGCTTTGAGCATGAAAAACTGAGCCTGACTATTTCGACATGGTCCACAGATACTTGCAAAGTGCCAGAAAGTGAAGTCCCAGATACAGCTGTAATGGCTTTCAGAATGGATGCCACCAACAATCCCCGACAGGTTTCCAGTGCTGAGTATGTTTAATTTTACACATATAAAAGTGTACCATTCGTGGAGCTCATGCCATTTTCAGTTTGGCACCCTTATGGGACAAAACGAGTGTGTTTCATGTAAGCTCTGCCATGGTGTTGAAGGAAGGGAGTTCCAGCACACCACCCATTAACATTTCAGATACAAAAATATCATAGTGCAATTAAAAAGAATGGGATTAAGCAGTAAAATCCTTGTAAAGCACACACTGTCCCTGTGAGGAGCTGCAGTGGCAATGGCAGGTATTGCAGTGTGGGAAGGTGGCTCGGGCAGTGTTGATAATGCTCCTTACTAGTGTAAACCAAGCCCAAGTGACAGAACAGGACTGAATTCACCCACATCAGAAGCAGGTGCCACTCCACTGACTGCAGGCTCTAACCCAGACTACATTTATCTCATCTCTCCTAAGAAGGTGGTGCTGCTGACAGATCCTTTCACGCCCATCCCTTTCTGCATGCAGAAGATCCCTTTTTCCACACACAGGAACATCCTTCTCAAATTCGACAGAGGCTGGCCAAGAACTCTGGTTAGTTTGACTTCATTTTCCCCTAGCACGGCACAGCACCATAATTAACCCTCTGATCTGCTGAAACCCAGAGCCACACTCTGAGCTCAGTATCAGCCTGAACCACCTCAGTGGGCACCACTCAGAGCATTGCCTCTTCTTGCTCTCTGAGGCAGGTGTTTCCAGCTTAGTGTTTGTGACCTGTGAAGAGGTTAAAGCCCGCTAATGCAATCTGGCTCCAGTTCGGCACGGCTTGTAAGCACATAGCTTAATTTGATTGGAATCCCTGGGATTGTTATGCTGTGTGTTGTTTCCCATGTGCTTTGCCAGCATGGGAAAAGACTTCCCAGTTTCGTAGGTCTCTAGCAGACAGTAGGGCTATCTAGACAACACCCAAAATAACCATTGTTTCTCAGCAGCTTTTTGGTGGGAGCCAATCTTCCTCCAAGCATTTTGCGATGTGGCTCTGCCTGAATGTGCTTCAGGGAGCCCAAGAGCCCAGGCTCTGAATGCACAGGATTTACACACCTTACATCACTGGATCCTGTAGTCCCAAGCTCTGTTGTTTGCCACCTCCATTAAGAGAAGTTTCAGAGGAGGCTGATTTTACAGCTATCTCAACCAGCCAGCTGTGTTGTGTTCCCTATTTCCTGCTCCATACTGCATGGAGCCACAGAGATTACCTACTTTTAGTCTATGAGAAAAATGAAATATCTTCTGAGAAAACAGATATTAACAATATGAATTAAAAATTATCAAAATCATAAATTTCTATCAAAAAAATTATTGACTTTAGATCACAGAGCTCCTGTGTTGGAACAGAGATGTAAGATGGACAAGAAATGGATACAGCTTTTAAAAGCATTAGTTACAACATTTTGGGAAAGCAATGCATTTTTCTCTTCTATGCAATAGAAATTGAGCAATTCTGTGTTCATTCTCTAGTTGTTTGTGCCATTCCAAAAGAGCAATTTCAATTAAAGGAACATATGAACTTCTTTTGTCCTCAAAGGAGACTCATTTAGTCCTCTGGTGTAATGCAGCTGGGTGCAGCAAATAGAACCTTGTAAGCCATTTATCTAAGTGTAATGTTGTCAACTAAACCAGAGAAAACTGTCTCTGTGTGTGTTACTGTTGGACACGGGGATATTGTGAGAATATCAGATGACCCATCAAAAAAACTCATTGGGTTTACAATGAAAATGGAAAGTGCTGTAAAAATCTGTGGATATTTTTCTGCCCTTTGGGCATGGTTTCCAGTTCTGGGTTTTCCCTGGCATTAACCTATCTAGATTTTTGATTAACATATCACTGATTGTCCATAGATCCAAAAGACTGTAAAACGTAGTTCTTAGGCCAGTGCACCATTTGCATCACAAAAACTGCAAAGTAGAGCACGTAAAAATGAGCTGAGGTGTGTGCATGGATGTGTGTGTGTACACAGAGGGGCACCACGAATTGCCAAGGAACTCTGCAGCAAGATCACTCAGTTCACCAGCTAAACTGGAAGGTCAAATTTTATTTATGCCTGGTTTGGTCAGGGGTGAGACCAGAAAAAGTAGAAAGGAAGCAATGTAAGAGCTTTAGAATATATGAATTACATAAATATAGAAAGTTGGGCAACTAAAATAAAATTACATGCCTCTGAAATGATGCAGAAGGGCTGCACTTTCTAGGGGTGCACTGGAAATGCTATAAGCTTACGGAAATAGGAGAGCTGGCACAGCCACAGCAAGAAAAGGAAAAGAAATGGGTTCCTGTGTCAACACCACAGCCCACAGATCCAAGGAATCACTTTGCAAGAGAGAGGGAGGGAGGGACTCTACTGTCATTTAAAAAGACCCAAACCTTGAAGCAGTGGAGTCACAGCCTTGAGTCAGGCAGACCAAGTTATTGTCCTAATGCACTGAACAATCAGAAGTGATGAAAGGTCTGTGGGATTTTGTCTTTACTTTTTCATTCTAAATCATAAAAAAAAAAAAAAAAAAGTGACTTGCCTTTTATTTTTTTGAAGGGATTAGCTGAGACTGGAGCTCTTTCCTTGTAAAGACAGACATCAAGGGGCAGATGTCTGTGGAAAAGCAAATGGTTCCCATTGTCTTTCCTGAAGGAATAGCAAAATGGGGATAATTCCACTTCTATGTCCTTATCACGGGAGGGGGGTAAAAAAGAAAAAGAAGTCCAACAGTATGGGTTCCTGAGTGAGAACGGTACAGAGGAAACATCATTTGGCTTTCTTATATTTTGCAGCAAATTTGCAGATTTCAATTTGCAATTAGCTCACGGTGCAGCTGGATGAAACTAAACATAACACACCTGCTGGAGGAGTCCAGCTCTAAACAAACCCTGCCGTAACCCAGAGAACCCAAGGGATGTGCAAAGCAGAGCGTGCCGGGTCCCTCCGCGCCGCGGCCGAGCGGAGAAGAGCGGAGCGGAGAGGAGCGGACAGGAGCGGAGCGGAGCGGAGCATCCTCCCGGCGAAGGGAGCCCCGGTTGCCATGGGAGTGCGGATGCTTTCCCTCGCATCGGCATCGCATCTGCTCGCAGCGCTCTGCCCTTACAGCCCCGCGGACCCGCAAATGCGGCTGACGTGGCTTTGGGAGCTCTCCATGTTTGTTGGAGGGACGACCGATGGTTCAGCCCTGCGATTACTTTCTGCCCCGCTGGATTAATTTTTTTGGGGGGCGGGGAGGGGAGCAAGGAGGATGCAGTGTCCTCTTTGTCGTTTGAGCGCACGCCGCATGNCCCTCTCGCGGGCTCCGGGCGGCCGGCGCTGGGCAGCTCCAGGGACCCCTGATCCTGTAGGAAATGAAAAACCCCTGAAATAAATCCGGGCTCCTCGCTGCTCTCCAGGCAAACGCCGACCCGTCCCAAGGCAGGGCGCACGCGGGCAGAATTGGCAGAAACGGCGCTCCTCGGTTTTTTCTTTATTTTCTCCATTTTGCATTCGCTTGTGTGTTTACAGATCTGTTTGTGTGCGCGCCCCAAGGCGGGAGAGGTGGGTGCCAGATCAGCTGCTCGCACACGCAGAAAGCTCCTGCCCGGGGCAATCAGCACAGGCAAACCAACCCTGGGTCTGCTCTGCTGATTAATTAGGGGTCTGATGAAGCCAGCAAGCTCTTCCTTCAAACCCAAGGCACTGGATCTCCCAGGCAGCTTGCTGGAGAAAGCAAGACAGAAAAGCAAAACTTTTTGGTTTCAGACACCAAAAGCCCTGCCGAAGCTGTCCTGCAGCCCCAAATTCCATGTGGTGTTCAGCAGTTCGTACAAGAAAAAAATTTTCCCTTTGGTACCAAGTCTCCAAGGGAGGCAATCTGGAGTCAGTCTGAGATTTCAGACACTGGTTTAAATCTTGTGACCTCATCTGGTCAAAGCTAGCGAGGCTGAGGGTGTCCCTGCCCTGTCAAAGATTTTTGCCTGTTGCCTTAGGCAAGGTTCCTGTTGCTGGGACTTGACCTGAGTGCCTGGATGGCTCTGGGATGCTGAACTGGGGGCCAGCAGCAACAAGGAAGTTTGCACCCCACCTGGCCCCAGGCTGCAGGGAACCAAGGATCATGGTGGGGCTAGGGCAGTGGACAATATTTTTCTCCATTAAATTAATCTTTCCATGGAAAAGGAGGGCAGGAGCTCCCAAGATTTCATCTCAAGAGTAAATCCTATTTATTTAGTGCTATTCACAATCTCCTTGGATCAGTAGGACCCAGCTCTCCATCTCCCAGCACATCTGTACAGCTGTTTCCTGGAGCTTGACAGCAGATTGGGCACCATGAAGAAAAAACATTGCAGAGCTGCTGGTCTTGGAAGGATGATAGCCAGAACATTAATGAGCATTAGTACAAAGGTCTGGAGGATTGAACCGTGGCACTAGAGGGACCCGTGAGCATTTTACTCTGAGTTATTTTTCCCCAAATGTAAGGGGTAAGAAGGCACCACAGAAACAGCTCCAGTACAAACACTCACTTGTCAGTGTAGGAAACCCTCCTCAGGTGCAGAGGCTCTTCCCAAGGACTTTACTGCATATCAGGGACAATAACAATTTATTTCAGTGTCTTCACTGTTAGATATAATGGCCAAACAGAGGTAGCAAAGACCCAAGCTGACACTCTGGTTAAAATCTATTGCTCTGCCTAATCATTGTACAGCTGAACAACAAATCACCAGTGTGGCTATAAATTGTGTATTTGCATAAATAAATAAACGTAGTCTTGTGCAGCCAGGTTTCCCATTGCATAATGAGGTTTCTGTAAGACCCTTTTGGGGGCTTCTGAGTATTGCTTCTCAAGCTCCCAATTCTTCAGTTCATCAGGAATGTCAGCTTTCCACCTGGTTGAAAAGCACCAAAATTTTGTCTTACCTGGTCTAGAGAACATGTGCGCGCATTTGAGCTGACCTGCTTTGGAGAAAGGGATTCAAAGTGTACAGAAGAGAGAGGGTTTGAACAAAAAATAAAAGACATGTCCCACACATTTGTGGCTGTGAAATAAACAATTACTCTGCTTAAAAATTTAGAACTCACCACACTCTTCTGGGCCCTGCCCCATCCTGCCTCCAAACTAAAATCTCCCCTGCAGCTCTTCTGTGGCACAAGGTTAAAAAGTTCCTGCTTTCCAGCCCACTGTGGATGTAATTATTGCTATATATTCTCATTTTAGCAAACTTTGGTATGTTTGGGAAACAAAAGTCAGCAAATGCATGTGGTGATTATCCAAAGAGTTCATATTTTCTGGATAAGCAGAGGGAGCAGTGAGCTACTGATCACCTCTGTGTGAACCTTTACGTTCTGTTTGCCCTGTCTCAGTCTCTTTGGTGTTCATTATCACTTTCCCTCTCTCCTGCTTGAAACAGTGAAGTAGATCTGGACATTTTGTGATTCCTTTAATAGGCTCAGTGCAGCAAAGTGCTTTCAGTTCACACATGCTTCTTTTGATTTCAGGGAAGGAAAAGCCAAGTCAAGGGCATTTGCATTAGTGGCTGTTTGCTGACTCAGTCCTTCCAATTTTGCTCCAAATCTTTAAAAGAGTTTATTTAACAGTTTTTAACATAGCTTTGTAATCGTGTCCTCACCTTAAAAATGGTCCTTTGCCACAGTGTGTATCTACAAAGGGTGAAGCTGCTTTTCCTCACACTCAGTGCCAGGATCTGCACTTTAGGGTGAAAATATAGAACAACAGAGAAAAAGAGGCTTGGGAGGTCACCATGGGAAAGATAATAGGACAAAGGGATGAAAGACTCGCCAAACCTAAATCCCTTTTTTATTATTCTTTAATATTTTAAATCTAATAATCTTGACTTTGTGTAGGTATATGTGTGCATACGCTGCAGGTGGTTTATTTTTTCATATTTTTCACAACATTAAACATGAATTACCAAATATCCATCCAAAATAATGAAATTTGACACTTAAAAGACATCTAATTTGTTATTCTATTTCTGTGGACACCATATGGCCCAAAATTTGGGCTCAATTTGTCTTCCTAGTTTAGAAATGGGCTTCTCAGACTGTCCAGCCCTCTGATCTGTGCCTGTTGTTCCAGCTTCTGCAATGCCAGGAGTCACCAGCCACAAAAGCCCTGAAGACTTTCAAAGCCAGTGTTAAGGAAAATAAGTGAGGGTGTTGCTTGACCCATGTTAGAGACACGTTTGTGTGCTATGCCTTGGATGTAGTGATGGAAATTTCAGAAGTAAAAGCAATTTTCAACTTGTCGTTTCTAAGATTCCCTAAATAATTTACCGTAGCAAGTTTTTCTATAGAGCTCTGGGCAGTTGCTGCCTCGGCATGTGTGTGACATCTGCAGCAAAATCCTGCCTCACTTTGCACAGGGGGGGTTAACAGCACACATCAGGCCTCTGCAGAGGTAGTGGCAACTAAAATACCAAAGCAATAACTTGGCCAGTCATTGGTAAAAGCCAAAAGGAGGTATCGGGTGAGTTTCTCAGCTTCATCACTTCGCATCTTCCTGATGATCCTCTCTGAGGGCATTTGCTTGACAGATTGTTTCAGGGCTTTTTGCCAGCACTGGAGAGGTAGGGTTCCAATCTTGTTCTAACTGCCCAGCATATCTTCTCCTAACACAGATAGAAAATCTCATCCTGTTCCTTCTTATTTCAAAAAAGGACTCCACTAGCAACTGTGTCAGACCGTGCCTTCCTCAATCTGTCTTATTTTGCCTCTATTTCCACCCCTGTGCCCACTAGATGTGGTCTCATGCTGGTTTAAGGAAACCTTTCTGTCACAGTCCATTTTATTAATTCCAGCAGAAAAATTCAGGGAGTGATGCCAGACAAATTTTGCCTGAGCTAGCCGTGTCTCTAGAGCTCCTGCTGCCCTTTAACTCTGACCTGCCCTAATTTCTCCCATCACGACTCCTTCCAACAGCAGCGGATCATCAAACAAGGCTGACCAGCCTTCAGTCCATGTCCTCCCAGGAGCATATCACCTGCAATAAACAAACCAACTGGCCAACACAAAGCCCCTCTACACTTATTGATGTTGGTGCAGTTTTTGTTGGGGTTTCTAGTCATTATTCAATGAAACAAGGAATCTCCATCATTAGAGCTTTTGCTTGTTAGTACTTTTGCTACATATTTTGCTTGTGTTTTAAGCCCCAGCTTGGCTACAGCTGTGGAATATTTTATTGATCTCTGCATTCCTTTGCCACACAGACATTTTTGCTTTGGGCAAAGTCAAAAGCTTTGTACAAAGTCAGAGGCTTTGCTTTTTTTCCTGGATTACTTCCTTTTCTTGGTAGGCCAAGTCATGCATGAGAAATAGGGGTTTCAGCATAATTGCATGCCTAAAGAAGCTTGAAATTATTGGTGGTGTCCACTGATGAATGAACAGTGGACATTGATCCAAATCATGGAGTTTAGGCCTTTTTAGTTCAGCAATCCATTAGCAACAATTAGCATGGAGCACGTGGGACCCCAGGTGTTTTTCTCTGCAGCAATCAGATGACGCCCTGTGATGCCAAACACCTGGTCCCAGGGAGCAGCTCTGCCAGCGCAGGTGGGGACTGCTCCTGTGTGAGCCCAAACCAAGCGGCTGAGGAGGAGAGGGCACCTGCAAGAACCTGATCCTGCATTAATGAGAGCATTGCCTCACAGCTGTCACTGTACTCAGTGATGAGACTGCATCTAATCCAGGATGTCCTGGACATGTCTTTCTCTGCTCCGTTCTTTACCCCAGGCTCTCCCGAGTGAGGAAGAAACCCCACAGGCATCCTACAGTTTGCTGTGTGGGGGCTCTGTGCAGATGCCTGGCTGTGCTTCGATCTTCAGCAGATGTGTCCCCCCACACTCACAGGCCAGCACAGCATGATTTCCATGCCCAGTGCCAAAGCTAAGATAATGAGAGGACTCTTTAGTTCAACAGGTATGAGAGCAACCATTTCCCAAAATGTTTCAATAGTGCTGAAGCATTTGAGATGTGCCACCAGATAATGTGCCAGTGCTTTTTCTAAGCTCTTTCCCAGCAGGCCCCTGCCCTTTAACCAAACTCTAAAAATCTTGCTGTCCTCTTGCATGAACAGCTTGCCCTGTTGGAAATGCAGACCTGAATTTTGTCTCACAGAATGCTTTTTCTCAGTTAGCTAATGGTTTGGTTCAGCATAGCGTGGCAAATGGCCATTTGTAATGTTTACACCTGGTAATCCCAAATAGAGCTCTTCTCATAAATCAAACATTACCAAGAACCTCAAAGCAGGAGATTAGAACAATTTAATTGACCACGTATGAAATACAGAAATCTGGGTCTGAAAAGTAGTGCTTTGTTCCCTTCCCAGGGGAACCACTAACTTCTCTCAGCCCTGAAAGATAACCAGGCAGAAACGGCCTGTCAGCTTCCTGTGCCTTCCCACAACTCCTTCTCCAGACCCTTCTTCTTCTTTCTCTTGTCTCTCTCCATTCACTCCTCACACCCTGCAGCAGCTGGAACTTGGCCATGCCAGGTGCCCCTGTCCAGATCCACACATTTTCCCTGGCCAGGGGCAGTGCTGAGGTTCAGGGTCAGAGCCCAGCTCCAGCCAAACCCAGTTAATTGCTTCTTGTCTGCAGCATTCATTGTCCTGGAATATCCATTAGTGGGACTGTGCAAATCTCACAGCATCGGCCTACAATATCCCCAGACAGTCTCTGTCAATATTAAACATTCTTCAGGAGGTTTATTTTAGAGCACATCCAAGTGGTAAAATAATGTCCAGCACAGAAACAACATCTTTTTTTTTAATCTACAGGAATTAACTACTCAATTAATTTAGAGTGGGGTTGAGTCAATGATATTGCAGGCTGGCCAGACCCAGCCTGTGAGAGAATATTTTGCTTCAGGGTGCTGCAGGTCATGGATGGGTGGGACTCAGGAGTAAGAAATGCCCCCAGATCGTTGCTGTCTCTATAGATTGTTGCCCAGTAGAAGTCTTAAAAGCACAAGTTCCTAGACACTGCCCAAGAGAGAAAAAATCATCAGATCTTTCAAAAGACACAAACACTTCTAAACTTCTTGCGGCATTAGAAGCTGGGACATCTTTTAAAAGATGTGGTGCAGTTTTGGGTTTCAATACTTACATGATTTGGCTTTGAGCAAGAGCTCCGCTGGGGAGTTTGAATATGTTAGTATAACTAGAGGGCAGGGAATAAAAGGAAGTAAAGAAATAAACATCATGTCTGTTAATGTCTAAAATCTTAATTTGAGCTTGAAGTCCAGGAGTGTTGCTAAGGTACAGCTCTGGAGTTTTGCTTTTCCAGCACCATCAAAGCAGCAAGGAAGATGCTGGTGCTTTTATTGTATTTTAAAAGTCTCATCAGAAAAGCCTTCTTAATAAAGTCCCATTCCTTATCCATCAGGAAAGGGACTGTGTGCTCCTGTGCTGGAGGACATCTTTCACAGCTGAGAACTGCCCTATCAGGAAAGCAGATGCCTGGGCTTTTCCAGGCAGGCTGTCAGAAGTGGCGTGGGGCCGGGTGGCAGCCTGCTCAGCAGCTCCCCTAGACCCAACTCAGCTATTTTCCTTGGAGAGGCTTTCCCACCTGGCTTACGGGCATCCTACAGGCTGCCCTCCTCCTAGGGGCAGTGCCCTCCTTGCTCACAGCTTGCTGACCCCCAACAAATTGCATCCCTAAGGAGTCTGCTCAGGAGAGAGGGGTGGAGGTTGTCTAATGCAACCCTGACCCAGTTTGTGAAGACGCACACTGCCCAAAATTAATCAGGAAACAGCCCCCACCTTATCAGTCTGGCAAAAGTTGTGAGAGGAGAAGAGAGGAAGAGGAAAGGGGAGATTGCCAAGGTGCTGGTGCCAGAGGAGCTGCTGAGTCTCTGGGAAGAGCGGCTGTCAGGGTGGGAAGGGGAGGCTGCTGAGGAGCAGGGACAGCACTTACCCCTGCTGAGGGGGTGTAAGTCCACTGCAAATGGCAGACAGGCTACATAAGCTAGAGGGTACCTCTGGGAAATGAAGAGAGAGAGTCAGACAAGCTCCGAGGCTGGGGAAATCATCAAAAATACTGTCTTTCAATTTCGTACCTCAGAGAGTGAAGTGCTTAAGCAAAAAATTTGATCCTTTGCTTTCCCAGAGTGCGTTTTTTTCTTTTCATTTTACTGCCTTTGAAAACAAAACCAATAACAACAACAACAACAGCAACAAAAAATAGGTTACTTTTTTTACTTTTACCCTGACTTAAAGAAATAGGTGGCATCTTTTACTTCTCCAGGGGTATTCAGTGTTAACAGAGCTGGCATCTACTTTGCATGTCTATCCCTGGGCAAGCAGGGCAGTCCCAGGATGGGACTGAGTACCTACCAAGATGGAAAATCTCACAGTCCAGCCTGATTGCAGAATTATTTGGGTTGGAAGGGATCTTTACAGGCCATCTAGTCCAACCCCCTGCAATGAGAAGAGACATCTTTAATTAGATCCTGTTGCTCAGTTCCCTGTCCCACCTGACCTTGACTGTTTCCAGGGATGGGGGATCCACCACTTCTCTGGGCAGCTGGTTCCAGTGTTTCACCACCCTCATCAAAAGAAATTTCATTCTTATACCTAATCTGAATCTACCCTCTTTTAGTTTAAAACCATTTCCTCTTGTCCTGTCACAGCAGGCCCTGCTAAAAAAGGTCTCCAAATGTGGGAGTCAGGTACCAGAAACTGGAGAGAACGAGGCAGTGGAGTGAGTGCCTGTTACTGTGTGACTCTTTATTGTCACAGTTTAGGCCTAGATATCTTCTTTACTTTTAATTGGTGGCTTACCACCAAGCCTTTTATTTGTGTTTTGGAAGCAGGAGAATTAATTCAAGCCAGCTGTGTTGGACCAGAAGAATGTTATTTTTCTTAGCCTTTGAAATATCTGTAATCCACTGTTCAAGGTTTGTTACAAGGAGCACCTACAGCCCCTGATGTTAATTCTTTAGGTTAAGCTTAGCCAGCTTACAGTTTTATCTCTGAATACCTACATGTAAGCCACTGCCATCTCAACTGCAATGGTGGCTGCCACAGGAGCACACACCCTCTTCTCTTTCTGTCTCCAGATAAAACAGATTGTAAATTCCCTTGGGAAACATCATGATCTGGGCTAAATCTTCATAGATACAACCTTTTGTGGTGTGGTTATGAAATCTGTCACATTCCTGCTCACTGCCATGTTTTCAAAATGTCTCTGTTAAATGTCACTGAAGCGATGGAGTTGAAGGTCATTATTTCAGTTAACAAGTTCTGCAAAGACCAGCCGTGTGCAGTGCTTCTGGTGAGATCAGCAGCCTCAGAAAGCTGATTCCACTTCTGTGGCTCACAGTGTTTGATGAATTCAAACAGAAGCAGATGTGGAACTCCACCTCTGGCCCACTTTCCCCTGCAGCTCTTCACCTGTGCCTGGGCCACTGCCTCTGTCCTGGACGCTGGAGCACCCGGAGAAGAAGACGCTGATGGCTGTGGGACTTTCCTCCTCTGGTCTGTGCAGTGTTCATGGAGCTTGGGAAAGGAGTCCCACACCAGAGTGGGGTCAAACCCACAGCAATAGCACTTCATGGGGTAATATCAGTGTGGGTGGGCCTGTCCTCCATCCCAGTCCTGTGGCATTTGTACAGGACCGTGGCATGTCCTGGTCTCCATCGTGGCGCCCTGGCAGAGGAGTGTGGAACGCAGCAGGGTGGCACCGGCAGGCTCCTGTCCCCCAGCACTGAGAGAGGAGCAGGTAAGAGACAAGGAGATAAATGAGAACAGTGACATATTCAGTGTCCAGGGTGCCCGGGAGCCTGATCTTGCAGGGAGGTAACCTGCAGTTTGTCTGTCAGGAAAGCACCACCTGGTTTATACCACATCTTACAGTGCCAACAGTGTGCGTTAACTGCATTTTGCAAAACTTATTTGCAAACATTGTGGAAATACTTCATATGTCTCCCAGCCTGTGTTTTGGTGTGTAAAGAAAAAGAGGGAAGGCATTTAATACAGGAGAGTATTAGTACAAGCAGTATGTACGTGTGGAAGCAGATCTGTATTTCTAATTGTCATAAAACATGTTGTCTCCAGAAGCTTCTTCCTGAGGGTGCCATACGTTTTTATATAAATCATTGTGCTTGGACAGAAATCATAAATACACTACTGGAAGTGCTGTGGGTTTGTACCAGCTGCCTCAGGCCTGACTGTAGAGAGACAAGAATAAGGAGAACAACCACTGAAATCTCAGGTTTTCTTTTCCTAGAATTATGCCCAAAATCTCTGTGCTTTTCTCAAAGTTACTACAATTGTTGGATTCTCCATACAACTGAGATGCAAAACTGCCGATTCTTCTGCCTTCACCAAAAATCCCATGGTCATGACACTTTGTCTTTAAAGCTTTCAATTGCAGGTGCTTAAGATTTATGGAAATCTGGGATTGTGCTGGTTTTGAAGGAGTGAACTTCTGCTGTCCAGCACTGCAGAGAAGAAACTGCACCTGTAGCTCTGCTAACAAAAGCAATTATACAAATACCTCTTTTCTTTCTATGGGTCCCCTTTGTTCCAAACAGTTTAAAGCCAATTTTTCTTTTCAACAGGGCCTGTCTGATGGTGCTTGGATGTATGCCACCCGCAATCCTGGAAGCTGCTAAGACCATGTGTACCCCGTGATTTGGGGGTAACCACTGCCCACGTTGCTCCCTTCTGTCACCTGCCTACACCTCTGGTCATCAGGCATAAACACCAGCAGATGGCTTCAGCCTTGCCCTCATGGGCAGCTGGAGAGGGGCTGCTGAGCCATGGAGAGGTTTTTCCTCACGAGTTACAAAATGTCAGATGGGCTGCAGTAGCTGGGCAAGGAGAATGTCACACACACAGCTGGGCTTCAAAAATGCTCCTGATAACACTCTCAGAGCAGGATGAGAAGGAAATAAAGAGGATGCAGAGTCTCCCTGAGGCCTTAGGTGTCTCTGATGGTCACCGCCCATCCTCCTCCTCCTCACCAGACCCGCTGCTTGGAGCTGCTACACCTCTGGGGGAAAAGTGGATGCTGGTGAGAAGAGCCATCCTCGTAGTATCTCAGTTTTTATATCCCTTCCTAATCAGATAGACTGTGGCCAGCAATGCATGAAAATGCAAAGTAATGAGGGAGAACTATGGCCTTTATCAAAGGTTGAAATTGTCGTAAAGCCGGGCTTTGTGTCAGTTTGAGTGGATTCACCTGCAGCATTTCTCTCCCATCAGAGCTGCACATCTGCTTCTGCAACAGCTGCTGCGAGGGCTCAGCAGTGGCCACGGGCTGTCCCCAAATCAGGCTTGTCCCTCTCACAGGATCACACCTGTGCCATGAACTGTGTTTGCCAAATTGCACAAGAAACCGTGCTTCCCTATGGCACTGCATAATTTAAATTAGCTTTGAATAACCAACCCCATAATTAGATTTTAGCCCTGCCTATCCTATATAATCTTCAGAAACCAGAAAGGTTTAGGAAAATTGGGTTTTTTCTTGCTTGCCTGCTTTTGCGGTAGGTATTGCAGGCACCTACCTGCTATTCATGGAAAGAAAAAGAAAAGGAAGTTCAGCTAACTGCTACATTATCTGTACTAAAAAACGTACATCAACTGCTAAAAAAAATTCATAAAATTCAGAAATTACTTTTAGGAAATTAAGTTATCAGTTAATGCTTAACGGGGACTCCAGGATTTTGAGGTTTTCTATATTTATGCCACCATAGCTACAATCCTACAACATAAAACTTCCTCACTCCTTTTTTTTTTCTGTTTCTTTCACAGGTGCTTAAAAATACCTGCTGCCTTCAGGAATGGATTGCTGCTAGGTAGTCAGAAAATACATTTGTGAACTTCCGAAATATTCTGTTTGTTAATGCATTGGTTTATTTTTAATAGGTTTTTCCTTTTCTGAATTAGCATTTTCATTTTAAAGGCTTTGTCAGCTTCTGGTGTAATAGATTGTGGCAGTAGCCTTAGCATGTGAACTGTATTTATTCCAGATTCCTGATGAGCAGAGGTGAAGTGTGCTTGAGCCTTAAGGATTCTGTGTGCCCATGTGTGTACACTTGTGTATGAATAAGAAAAAATAAATTACATGCGCACAATTCCTTTGGTAAAGGATCTGGGAATGAGAAGGAAATTTCAGCTGCAGTGATCACTGCCAAGAGCTCGCTGCACACACTCCTGTCTGGGAGATTTTGTGCTACAATTTTAGCAGGTTGATGGCAACCATCAAAATGCAGGTCAAACTAGGAACAGGGAAGCTGGATTGTCACCTGAGCTGTCCGCAGGTCTCAAACTAAAATCCAGATGATCTTTTTTCATTTAGACAAGCTGAGTGATGAGCTCAGGAGGAAATTTCCCAGAGGGAACAAATACAGTCAGCACATCTGTCTTGGGGGTGATAGACAGGGAAATTTGTCTCTTGGGATCTCAACAACTCCCTTTGCAAGTCTCAGCTATGCCAAAGAACCACTGAAGTGCATAAAAACATAAGTAGGAGCCCTGATCCTGTCTCTTGTGCTCATGCTTCTCATCATTCTACATTCTGCAGTGAACCTGGGGACAGCATCCCTGCATGCTGTGCAGGAACTCACCTGGTCCATGTCATTTCCTTTCCAGTTACACTTTTCGCCAAGGCAAAGTTTTTATTTTTTCTGTATTTTTTGTGTATTTATGTTGCCTGCCACTGTCACACATTTACCTCGAAATGCAATTGAAGGGGAATAAATCATGCCTGTGAAATACACCCCCCTCCATGAACAGTACTGACAACCTAAATGTCTTCTCATTAGATGAGTCAGGAGTGCTGCATTGTGCTCAGAGCCGCTCCCTCTTTACTTGCTCTGACAATAAGAGGTTCTTTTGGTTACGGGTGTCTTAGAAATAAATTAGTAATGTATTTTCATGTACAGGAGGCTTGAAACTGTTCAGTCCACCTGGGTGCTTAAGCTAAAGCCGTGCAAGCAGGAGATCCAGCTTGTTCTCCAGGCTTGGAGAGGTGGAGCCCAGCAGCCAGCACATCCTGTGGGTCAGCACCTGCTCTGTTGGAAAGGAGCAGCTCTGTCACACTTGCCTGCAACCTGTTTTCCTTGCCCTTGACTGCTTTTTTTTTTCCCCAGCAGAGGGAAAGCCCCACAAACAAACAAACAAAGACAAAGACATGCAGATAATCAATATGTTTTACTCCATCAGTATCTAAATTACACAGCATAACACATGAACAGGTATTCTTCTTCTGTGGAAAATAAGATTAAAAGATCTAGCACAGTCCTGTTAGAAGAATATTTAATAAAAGAGATTATTTCCCATCAGATTAGTCACTAAGAGATCTGAATGTGATCAGCACACCTCAGACATACAAGGAGTCTGAGGAGATGGCAAACATAAACTAGAAAAGAGGAGCTATTAAAATTAAAACAGGCATGTGTCACAAGCTGGTGGTTTAAATAGGCATAGAAAAAGCATAGAAAAACATATAACAAAGTGTTCTGGGAGTGGTTCACACTAATACCCATGTCCTAGCCCACAAATACACGAGAATTGTATACCTAATACTTTATTGTACCTTTGTTTATTCATTCTCTTTCCAGGAGCCTCCTGTTGGTAGTTATTCCCTCACCACATAAATGTTTTCACAGGAAAAAGATTATATCTAGGTATTGTTTCTTTAGAAATATATTTGAAAGCCAGTCAAATTGCAGAGGAGGTAAAATTCTCCTTTCAAAGGACTCTGTGATTCACCACTGTGTAAACTTCCACACCTGCAAACACAAAAGGTCCTGCAGGTAAAAGATTCAGGCAGATATGAAACCTCACAAATAGGAGGCTCCCACAGTTCAGAAAACGTACTTTCACACTGCAGAGCAAACACAACAAATTGTTTATTGCTGTAGGTTCCTTCTCATAGCTTTATGATGTTCAAGATAGTAAAATTCAAGCCTGCCAGAAGTCAAAATCCAAAGAGCACCAAATAAGATATTTGCTTACTTAAGCACTGTACAATTGATACACAGAAATTATCTGTACACTGAGGCATTGCATTAGGCAAGGTGAGCACCCCCAATAACTAGAGGATGGGTAAGCTGCAGAACTTGTCTCAGGTGGCTCTGTCATGCAGAAAAGAGAAAAAGTCCAGGAAGGGAAATTAGAGTATGGAAAAATATGAAGTGAGGTCCACAGTCAGAGTTCTTGCTGGTGGTGATCTCACCTTGCGTCTTGGCTGGGCACTTCTGTGCTCAGCCTGTGCTGCAGTCCCCAGGCTCTGCAGCTGGTGCAGAAGTCACAAGCTTCATCAGAGAGGCAGAAATCATATTTTGGAGACACTGTTTTCTTCCAGTCCCTTTTTAATGCATGGCAGACACACAAGAAGGTGCTGTGAATCACTCCTCTCAGCCAGATGCTTACACTTCAAAATGCTGGGGTGGGAATTGTCACCCTGGACTGACAATGCTGTCCCCTGTCCCTGCTGCCTCCCTGGCCCTGGCTGCCCAGGCTGACGGGCAGAGGGGTTTCCAGGGCAGAAGCAGCCCTGGCTGACACTGCTGATGGAGCCGTGCCTGTCCAGACTGGCATCAGGCAGCTTCAGTCCTGTCAACACAAAGTAAATGTGCACTCCTATGTGTGTTTTTTCCCCTCAGTCCCCTTCTCACAGGTGTAAGATGCGGGTTGAACTGATAACGACACTTGTGGCTCATAACAGTGCTCACAAGATTGAAAACCACTTTTACAGCCCCTTCAGAAATACCTCAAAAAAAATTTGGAAAATTGCACCAATTGCCCTGTCTCTTAAATGACTCATTAAGCGAAGAGACAATGGGCAATGTATTTTCCTAATGACTCAGGAGCACAAGGTACCCGCAAACCTGCCTGCTGCTGCTTCCCACACTCCCAGCTCTGCGGAGGAACGAGCAGCTTCACAGGCTGCTGACAGCAAGGACTTTGTCACCCTGTCCGGGCACCTCTGCTGGCACCAGCAGTGCAGCCCTTTCCTGGGGTGTGTGCCAAAGGCAGAACACAAACACAGCTTCCTCCCTCTGCTGCAAGTCTCACTTACACCTGTGCCAGGCATTTTGTCTCATGGTAAATCACTGTTTCAAAGAGCAGGCAGCTCAGTTTGAGAGCAGCTCTCCTGTCCTCCCTCTCTGCTGCCCTTGCACCACAAATTGAACTGTGATTGCTTTGCTCTGCCCGTGTTGTGGACAACCCTGCGAGGCCCTGAAGACTCACGCTGCCTGCTCTGTGCAGCTGGATGTTGCAGCCATATTATTATTCAAGAAATTATGTGTAGGCAGGGATTTCCATTTGCCTTCCGGGACTGGATGGAATTTTTTTTATTAAGCTGGTGGTGACTAGTGCCAAACAGAGCTCTGAGAAACTGCATAAGGTGGTGTGGATGGATTTCATCACAGTGTGCACTCAGTTATTTTTCCTTTTACAGGAAGCACGTTGACAGACTTGATCAGAGATTATTTTCAGTTTGAGGGAGTTTTTAAATCTAGATCCAGATTAAGACATTTTTTCTCTGAAGCAGTCAAAAAGTTTAATATGTTACCAAGCTGCATGAAACAGAAGTAATCAATATTTTTTTACAGAATGTTTGATATCACCAGATAAGCAATAGTCACTATCATAAACACTGCTGAGACAGTATAATTACACCAGAGGTCAGTGAAGTTACTAACAATTCTCATGAATTTAACTTTAACCAATTTATTAACAGTTCTTAGTTACAAAATCTGCTAATTTATTCCTCTGGTCAATTTCTAATAATTGATCATCCAAATTTGAGTGATAATGTGACAAAAAAGGATGCACTTCCCTCTAAGTCAGTTTTAGGAAGGAGCATGATGTTGGGATCTGAGATCCTCTATTTGGGTTTGCAAAAAGAAAAACAGGCAATTGACATTATTTACTTACTGCAAGAATGTGATTCCTTGGGTTGCACTCGAAAATGTGCTGCATCTACAGGGTAACATCCAGTGAGGGACTTCAAGGAAAGAAGAAATGGCACCTTGGAAATGACTCTTCTGTCCTTCTCAGCTCACCTGCCTGGCAGGGGTAGGGAATTGTGTATGTGTGGCTGATTTCTGCCTGGTGGAACTTAGGGCTGGCTCTGATTGCAGGGCGCCGGGGTCGCTGCACAGGGAGAGGAGCCGGCAGAAAATGTTGTTCAGCTCCCAAGCCCCTGCACTAAATTTGCTTCTCAGGAGGAGTGCTGAGGGTTTTAGGTGCTCAGTGGTCAGTTATCTAGGAGAGAAGTGAAACTGTGCCCATGGCTTCAGCTCACTGCATCCTGCACAGGATTTGCAGTGGAGAACAATCTTTATGTCTTTTTAGATGCTTTCCATAGATTCCCAGTGTTGTTTTACCCGAGACAGTGAGAGGGCATGACAAATTTCTCTGATCTAGTTATAGCAAAGCTTTTTGATGGTTTCTTTTGTTATTGGCTGGAGTTTGATGGCTGTAAGTGGATTATTTATTCCTGCTGGTGTTTCTACCCCGCTTTTTTGCTCTCCCAGATCAAATCTTCTTTGCTATTTCGACGTCTTCACTAATGATCTCCACTCATCTCCCCATATTCCTATAATGGCAGTTCTACTTCTAAAATGCTGTTCGAGCTGCAGCCAGGCTTTGTGATCTGTAACAAATACTCATTCTCCAAAGGTAGTATCGTGTTCAGATTGTTGTTATCTCTTCTACAAGCTTTGATCTAATCCCAAATGATACCAGCAATCCATGAGCTATATACATGCCACTCTTTTATGGAGCTGGTAATCAAAGGGATGTTTAGTTAATACCACTGAAATTTCATTTTAAAACCTGATGCATAAAAATTATCTGATAGTGGGATGGTGGTGAAGGGCACGGAGAAAACTTGATAGCAGCAAGGACACTACGCAGTATAAATCTGCTTCAAGTGCACTGAACAACATGAGCAAAGTTCAGGTCTTCGCGTAAAGTCCTATTCACTGGCTGGGTCACACGTTGTGCAACTCCAACCCTTCCCCTCCAAAGGTCAGAGGTGCTTGCATTCACATGGTGTCTAAAACCTGAAAAGGGAGCCTGGGCAAATCAACAGGAGCTGCTAAACTAAGAATGGAATTAAGTCAATTTAATATGCTCTCAGAAACAGCATAAGGACAGTCAGAGACCTGAAACATGCGGGTTGAGTGTTAAACCCATGCCCTCCTGAGGGGCTGAGTCCAGGAGTGAAGAGATAGAAATTTCTCCCCGTTTCCAAAGCTCAGGCAGCTCTGCCGTGGCTGCTCCTTGCTGTCACCTACACCTCTTCTTGGGGTCTTTACGTGGCTCTTGGACAAAAATCCTGCAGGCACCTGCTGGCAGCTATTTGTCCAGCATTGAAAGCACCACGTGTGCTGCCCAGCAAGGTCTTCCCCCATTAGGATGGGATGAAAGAGCTCCAGAGGTTTGGGGAGTGCCTGGAGCCCTTCCTCTAGACCTCCCTTGCAGTGTCCCCCCTACTGACTTCATGTTGGAGCTTCCCTTGGAGCTGAAAGTGTCAGTCAAACTAAAGTTCCTGAGGGATTTATTTAACTTAAGCTTGTTGAAAGGATTTCAGGGCTTCTTTTATTTGAAAGCAAATACAGACATATACGTATATTTAAAAATCCTTATTACTCCAGTCAGTGCATACATTTTATCCCATAATTATTACAACAAGTTCTGTTTGAAGGCAAATGAAACATGAAGATAAATTAGAGAGAAAGGGAAAGACTTCATGTCCGTCTTGACAGTGGCATTTGAACTAATGCACATAATTAAAGACAAAAATAGAGATCTAAAGAGATTAAAAACAAGTTACCAGCATAATCTTTTTAGTCGCACATGCTAACTTTAACTTGAATTACCTCTATTTATTGTATTAGCAGGAGATGTACCTGCAGCTATGTTTCTGTCACATCTTCTGTAAAAAAGCCCCACTCCCACACAGTGGGATTGCACATTTTTAAAGGCAACAATTATATTTTGTGATCATTTTGCCTTCAGAAGATGTTTATCAAGAGGTGGTCTGAAATCTGTTGGTGCCTCTGTAATGGAACTTGACTAGCTCTGAAATTGTACAGGCACCTAAAAACCATTGTTTTCTTTCAGAGAGGCTGTGTGTGGGAGAAGGCTGAGTCTGGAGAAAAAATGGGCTTACTGCACCTCACCTGCAGCATTGTGTTCGTGTCTTCTAACACCAGGAAGCAAACTCTCCTCACTCTGAACCAAACAGCCACTTCTCTGTGTGAGACCTGCCTGGGCACATCTGGCTTCTGGTACCTGGAGATTTGTGCTTTATTTCACCCACTGATCAAGCCTGCCTAGTTCTCATGAGTATTATGCTCAAATTTTGAATATAATTGAAAAATTATCTTTATTTAAAAGTATTTGACAATTCAGAGACATACAAACAGGAGTATCTGATGCTGTTAAGATATAGTAAGTGTTTTAGTCAGGCTGCACAATCATGCAGAGAAGTTACTTTAAAAATTTGAATGAGGTAATTCATTCTCCTTCTCAAACTATTTTCTGAGGTTTTGTACCCCACACGCCTAAATATGTTGTATTACCTAATGAAATAAAGAGTTTGAAATATTTTGCAAAATGAAATTATTAATGGTATCCTGGCAAAGACAGAAAACGTTTACTTAATTCTTTGGTGGCTAAAAAATACTTAAAGTATCTTTTGGCATCTTGAGGTAGGGAAACTTTATCCAGTGAGTACATAACAGGTTTCTCTGGGGGAACAGAAAGTTTCACTGCATTTAGATGAGGGCACTGCTCTTGAGGGAACAAGTCTCAAGCTTGTATTTTGTTTTTCTGTTCCCAGGTGTAAAGGAGCACTTTGAAATTTGAATTAATGTTTTAAATATATTCCAGTAAATTTACCTAGGGGCATTAAAGTCATAGTAGTTGAGACCTTTTCTTTATGGCTTTAAGACAACTCCTTGCGTGAAGTTGCCTGTTTTTCCCGCTGCAGAATCACAGGATGGATCAGGTTGGAAGAGATCACTGTGGGTCATCTGATCCAACCTCCCTGCTCAAGCAGGGTCACCCCAGGGCACATGGCACAGGACTGTATCCAGAGGGTTCTGAATATCTCCATTGAGGGAGATTCCACCTCCTCTCTGGGCAATCTGTTCACTGCTCGGTCACTGCACAGGAAAGAAATTCTTCCTCATGTCCAGGTGGAACTTCCTGGGTATCATTTTCTTCGTTGCCTCTTGTCCTTGGCACCACCGAGAAGAACCTGGATCTGTCTTCATGGCACCCACCTTTCAATATTTATATCCCTGCTTAAATTTTCCAGGCCCTCAAATGCAGTGCAGTCAGCGAATGATCCCTTCTGCATCCAGAGCTGTGGGGGAACTGAGATCATGGGAGCCATGTAGGGGATGGGGAGTGGATAAGAAGGTCCAGCATCAATCAGGCACTGAAGAGCAGGAGTTCTGCCAGTGCTGGGGGCTGGCTCAGACCATCCCACTCCCCTCATCCCCTTCCATGTCCCACTGCCACCGTTTTGTACCCCGGACAGGCACTGCACCAGGTTTGTGTGATGCTCACTGACTGAGAGGGAAACAAAGGTTGAGGACAGGGTGGGCAATGAATTTTTATTGTCTGTGTTTATGTCTCAGAAGATGTCTGTTGTGATTCTAAGGTGAAATGAACTAACCAAATGCTAATAGCCATGAGTGATGGTAATTTGTTTCAAGGTGCTTATTCATTGATTAGAGATCAACACAGTGCCTGAAACAGAGCTGGTCAGGAAGCATGAGATCACTAGGACTGTTGATAATGTTCCAGTAAAAATGAACAGTGATGAACAAATATGCCTTAGCCATCTTTGTGTACAAAACCATTTTTCATACCAGTGAAGTCTGTTCTGCAACATCAGACTGGTGATGGTTGTCTGATGGTTTTGAATCTACATCTAAGGAAGTAAGTGATCTTGAAAAACTAAGAATATTCATCCCAGTCTATAAAAATGAAGATTAGTACTCAACAATGCCATCCACAGTTTACCAATTTGATTCTAACCAGTTTTTACCAACATGTTGCACAATCTGTTTGTGAAACCCTAGCTGGGACCTTTCCAGTGGATATAGATAACTCTGTATTTGGGGGACCAGAGAGAGGTGAATGGATTGTTGGAATATTCTCTAAGGGACTCACTGAGGGCATGGGATCATGATGTTTTACTTTCAAGACCTACTCTACAGTGTTATGGTTTTAATGCTTCTTGAAATGCCTCCAACGGGAGAAGTTCCAAAACACAAAAATACCCTGAGCACCCTGTGATGAAACAGGGGCAACAAGCACAACCTGGACCCAAAGGCAAGCCCAACTCAGTATGAGGAGAAAAGGGTTCTCTCTGAGGGTGGTCAGACCCTGAGGCCCACAGAGCTTACGGATTTTCCATCCTTCAGCGCATTCAAACTAGACAAGCTCTGGATGTGCTTTGGGCAGGAGGCTGGGTTACCTCTTCCTTGCTGTTGGGCATACAAGTTTTCTCTCCTTCCTCTTGCATAAAACCCTTGAAGACAATGACCTGACTGTTTGTTTTGAATTTGTTTCAGAGGAAAATCCTCTAAAGCCTGAAACATTTTATAGAATTTTTTTTTCCAACTGGTGGAGTGCAACATTGTCCAAATACCACATGCTACATGGTATTTTATGATTTTCATTACTGATAAAGTCCTTGGGCAGGGAGAGGAGATGGGGAAGGGGAAGAAAACCACCATCTATAAAAAACCTTAGCAATATAAATTAACTGTTGACCCTAAATTTAGCCTAAGATAATCAGTTCCGAAATAAAAATCTGTTGTTAGAAAATACAGTATCACCTACAGCTGAGTTCTGAATTTGCTCCACACCATGGGCACTGTTGCCCCACAAATGGGCTCGCAGCAGAACTACTGAGTCTGATGTCTGGGAGAGTTTATTCTTCACAGTTTTTCACATTTCAGCTTGATGCAACCCAGAGCGCTAACCCTATAATTAGCAGAATTAAAATGTGTGCGTATGCAAATTTTTGTGATTTAGGCTTTGCAAAACGCTCTGGTTCTCCCTGGAAAGCTCATTTTTGTGTGTGCAGAGTAGCGTGCTAATCAACACAGATGATGAGTTAATGACAAAAATTTCAGCTGACAGTAACACTTAAGATGACGTGTTCTAGGGTATTTTAGAGAAGCTCTGTTGGTATCATTAAGATACGAGAATTACATGACTTTAGAGGTGGCTAAGTGGTGGTAATTATGACCTTAATAATGACAATCAATCTTCTAGGGGTAATGCATTCTTCCCTTACAGCATTTAGGCTCTATTTACCTCTCAAAATACACTCATAAAACAAATAAATAACAAAAATCCCTGTACTATGTACATATATGTACAACAGATAATATATTTTATTTTTACAAAACCAGTTTATTTTAATGTTAGGGATTTTCCCTATTTTGGTGTTCTAATTTTTGGATGCATCAGCAAAATAAGTAACAGTGAATTCAGGAAGGAATGCAAAATATCTGTGTCTTTTGCAATGATTATGACTGATCTTACTCATCATTTAGGGTATTGAGCAGACATGAAATAACACTTAACTGTGACTCCTGATGACATGACCTGAGAAGTTTGGCTTCCCCACATCGGTAGTTGGCAAAACTGAAAGCAAAACACTGGTAGTACAGTAAAGGACTTGCTGATGCCACTTACATTTGGATACTTTTCTTCATGTTCTTGGATCAAAAAATTGATCCATTTTTGCCCATTCTTAGGGCTACCCAACATTTTTTGTTGTTGCTGACATAGATATGAGCTCAAGTGAAAGATTTGCTCTTGGCATTCCACTGTATTTCTCAGCAACATTCAGGGTTTTTTTCCTGGCAAATTTGAAAGTCTGTTCTGTGACTTTCTATACCTTCACATTTATGATCATGCACATTCTGTGGGCTCAGCAAATTATTGCTACAAATCATTCACTGAAGGAGACATAAATCAACTACAGAGATTGCTAGGAAATGGTTTCAGCAACAGAAGCTTCCTATATTCATCTTTCAGTGTTGTTCCCTTGGTTTTTTATACTGCATACCAAATAGGGCCCATTGGTGAGCATTTCCTTATTATTCAGCTCTCTGTTCTGAGAGACAATTGATTGACTTCTAAATAAAATTTTATCTGCTTGGAATTTCCTTCATTGTGAGGTTTGGCACCCCTTTATTTTCTGTTGATTTCTGACAGGTTTCAAATCTCTTTTTGAAAACGTGGTCATCACATTTAGAAGAGGAGGATCACTCTCAGTATGACACATCACCTTCTTCCTTCCCTACCTCTTGCATTTTCAGCCATTTCAGTCATTTTAGTCCTGTTGTTCTCAAGCAAATCTTCAGGGTTTTTTTTCCCAAATCCTAGATGTCTGCAAACCTGAGTTGAGAGAGAATTATTCTGAGGTCTCTCATTGTATCCTACAGATGCCAGGGACTAAGTAGTTACATGGCTCTGACAGGCATCACTACTTCTCGAATCTGTCCAACCCGAGGGAACCCTTGGTAACCCTCAGGAATTTCTTCAGTCTTTACTACGAGGGTTGAGCCAGCAATTTGTACAATTCACACTTTGATATCATCTCTGATTATTAGAGCTGGTCTAGGTAGAACCCCTTCAGTCTCCACTGCCCTTTAACAAGACTGTTATGGCTCCTTTAAGCACTGGAGATTTGTTGGCAAGCTTGTCTATCAGCAAGTTATCTAGATGCACACAAGTTTCCTGCTGCTATCACAAAGGATGTTTTTGTTGCTTTCCTCCAAACTTGGCTTCAGAATTATGAGGGAGGTGCCCCTGGGTGAAGCTTTTTATTTGTCAGATTCCCTGTGACCTGCCCACTGGAGCCGGCAGAGCTGTGGGAGTGGGTGTCCTTATCTCCCTCGAGAAACAAAGACTTTTTTTCCACATTAAGCACAGAGGGGTGTTGGCACATTGTGTTTTCTGTTTCAGAATGCACACCACTCTCAGATCCTCGATCTGTTCCTGTTTTGCTCTCTTTACCCTGGCATGGAGCAGCAGCAGTCCCAGTGATAATGAGCTTCTGTGTCAGCAGATGACCTCCCAGAGCAGCAGGGTTCTGTTGTTCTGCCTTGCTACAGTGTCTGGCACTTCTGTGTCTGCAGATATTGCAACACACTTACTCGGCTCCGCACTTACGCTTTGTAAAGTACCTGTTCTTATTGGTGAAGAAGATCCATTATTCTGTCTCTCACACTGTTGCTTAGTGATTTATAGATGTTTCTGCATTCAGTCACTGCTGTCATAGAACCACGGAATGGTTTGGGTTGGAAGGGACCTTTAAAGCTCAGCCAGTCCACTCGCCCTGCAGTGAGCAGGGACATTTTCAACTGGACCACGTTGCTTGGAGTAACCTGACCTTGAGTGTTTCCAGGGATGTGTCATCCATTACCTCTCTGTGTAGCCTGTTACAGTGTTTCACCACCCTCACTATAAAAATTCTTCCTCATAGCAAACCTAAATCAGCTCTCTTTTAGCTTAAAACCATCACTCCTTGTCCTATCGTAACAGGCCCTGCTAGAAAGTCCTCATGTTTCTTATCGTTTCCCTTTAAGTACTGGAAGGCCTCAACAAGGTCTCTCCAGAGGCTTCTCTTCTCCAGGCTGAACAACCAGAGCTCTTTCAGACATTCCTCGTAGGAGAGATGATCCAAACATTTTTGTAGCCCTCCCCTGGACTCAGTCCAACAGGTCTACATCTCACTCATTTGGCACAATTAACACAAACCAAAGGTCCTGTATTTTCCCCATAGAAGAGAAAACAGACTCATTTCCAAGAACAGCAGCTAAAAAGTATTGCAATCTCCTTGGATTCGTTGGTCATACCCAGGCATGGAATATGATTGCGGAACTGGGCAACTCTCAGAACTTATACCAATATTTAACATGAAACACAGTTAGGATTTCCAGTAATTGCATGAATTGTAAAGGTCTCCTGTGCTTACTTGGAAGGGGATGGACAGGCTCTCTGTTCTTTCCACTCACTTTACAGAGATGACATTTACACTTTGGCAATAAAACCTGTACGACCTGTAAAACGCATGGCGAGGAATATCACAACCATCATGTATCCCAGAGCAGTAATAGCAGCTAAGTACGAACAGAATTTTGAAAACTAATCATTGTCTCAGGCATTGTCTTTGGGAAAATACGACCGTGGAAAGGTTAACCCTTTGTTCCCTGGCTCATGGGTCCAGTACGACTTGATTCTAGTAGGAGGTGAGGCTCGCAGGCTGCCATAGCCTCTGGCTCCACGGATCTCCTCCTCTCCCGCAGTCACTGCGGGTCACTAGCACGGGGTTAAGCGAGCGCTGGCTGGTTCATACGCGGCATCCTGCACCGGGCACGCTGCCGCCCGCCTGCCTCCATCTCTCTGGCGTGGTGCGGCACGGAGCCGGTGCCGATCCGCGCCCCGGGGTGCGGCATTCCCGG
>WEIT01026186.1:0-41410 GCA_013389985.1 Dryoscopus gambensis | reverse complement strand
AGCGGGGCCGGGCGGCGGCGCGGGGTGGCGATGGGCGAGCAGTGTCAGGGCCGCGGGGGCTTCAGGTGCGCTCGGGGAAGGAAAGGGAAGATGATCCGTGTCGCTGTGTTAGGGACAGTTGCTGCTCCCTGTGCAGGTTTGAACTTGGTTCCCGTCAGGAAAAGTGACTTGGCGGTGCCCGCAGGTGCGGGACAAGGCAGGGATACGGGGATACGGGCTGGGATTGGTGCATCCCAAGAAAGATGCTGTTTTGACATGTCTTTTTTAGGTTGCTCATGCAGTGTTGTCTGTTGTTTTGTTTGGAAAAATGCTGCAGAATAAACACCAGGGAATATCTGCAGGCTAGGCTTTGTTGCTGTGAGAAGGGCTGCACTGGAGGCAGCCCGATTCCCCTAGTGCCATGGACTCCTCACACTTTACTAGGCAACACTTCCCAAAATATTCTTCAGATCTACTTTGACACCAGCAATTGCATCATGGCCCCTCACTCTTATGCTTGAAAAAACCCCGTTACTTAATTATTTTTATGTTACCTAAGATGAGAATGTTGCTGCATTGGAGAAAGTTAGTGTTTAGGTTGTCCGTCAGGTCAGTGCTGTGTTGGCAGCTTTGGCCAGGTCTCAGTTTTCAGGCAGTCCTTACTTCACTGATGATTCAGAGAAGGTGAGTTTTGCGACTGTGTGACTTCAGTGATATTACAGCCATTACTGGTGTGGGTAAAGTTAGGTTTTATTAGTATTGAGAAGGAGTCAGAGGCTATCCTTTGGTTAATCTGTAATGAATTAATGCGTGAAACAGCAAATGGTTAACATAATTACATTATTTCATCTACTAAAAGAACAGTAATTGTTTAAATAATTATTTGTGAATATGTAATTATGCAAATATTCTGTAGTATCACCAAACAGAAAGGAAGAGTCTGGACCTAGATTTCCTTGCTTTTTAGTTTTACCAGATGCCTGGTAATTTTCCTGCTAGCATGAGACATTTGGTCTTCATCCTTAGGGCTCCTGCACACAGTGTCCTTAGGGAATTACTGCTCGTTCTGTGTTCAGCTGGTGGTGACATCCTCTTAAATGGTTTTTAGAGCTCCGAGAAGCTCTTGTTCCCTTCAGGGTGCCTTGCTCCTCCAGGTCCCCAGCCTGTTGCAGTGTTTCAGAAAATGATCTAAGCATTTCTAAGTGGTATTTTGCCCCACTAGTACGAAAACACTAAGTTGCTTCATAACACCTATGCCTTCGACCCAGACCTGGTGTGGGGATTGAAATGGAGCCAAGCAGAAAATTTCATGGTGCTCATAGTCCCTGAAAATTTGTCAGTGGCATGAGAAAGACAAATAAACATGTCACAGCCCTTCTGGGGCACAGGAACATTTCTCATGCCAATGGAAACCCTATGTCAGTGGCTTAGAAATTGGTGTTTGCCTGTTAGGAATTAGAACAGGCATCATTTTAGAAAGCAACCTTTGAAAAATAGACAATAAATGCTTTATTTGGTAATTAATCCATCTTTACTCTACACTGCCATTCACAGCTGGGGATTAAACTCTGATCAGCCTCTGGTCTGTTTTGCTTTTCTCGCAGCTTCTCTTTCCCTACCATTCCTGTACCAATATGCCTATGCCTCACTTCTGCAAAAGGCTAGACAGTGCTGCTTTCTGGTCTTAAAAAAAAAATAATCTGTATCTAGAGTTCTGCTTCTGGTGGAATACATAGTAAATCATGCTCCAGTATGGGCAGTATTTCCCCTCAACAACCCTCCAACTCCAATCTTGACTTGCTGTTTGTAAATCTGAAACTGAATTTGCTGTGTGTCTCATCTGGTGTGATTACTGTCTTCTCTCCTTCTACTGTATTTAAATACTCACTACCTGGTGCTTGCAAGAAAGGATAGGAAACTCTGGAATAAACTAGTTCTTTACTAGAAATACATGAGATGTGTATGAGGTATAAGCAAGGTGCTTGTTCTGGTTAGTGTGAGCTTTCCAGCAGTGATGCTGTGGCTTTTAAAAATATTTGTCCAGTATTTGTGAAATGAAGCTCAAACCCTGACAGGCAGCTCTGGGGTTACCTACTCCTCAAAGCAAAGCTTGGTCCTGAGAGCCAGTTTCTGAACAATGCCTGACATATTCTACTCATTCATGCTCTGCATGCACACCACAGTGTGGTCATTCCAGGGACACAGAATCCACTCTGCCTGTAGAGAACTGCAGTCTAGGGATGGAGGGAGCTTCTGCAAAGAGTGCTTCACAGGGGAGAAGCTTGGGTGGCTTCTACCTCTGAGATTTTCCTGCTGTACCCCGTGGAATCGCATTCAAACTGTCCAGGCTGCATCAGCAAGTGCTTTTGGTCCCCTACAGAGATGGAGCTGCAGAGGTTGGGTTAGATTCCTCTTTTCACCTGGGCTTGCATCTTAAAAATGTGGATCGTGACCAGTAAAAGCCCCAGGTACGTGTTTGTGTCACTCTTAATAGATAACATCCCCAGTAACACAGTTAATATTAATTACCACATTTTATACCCAAGCATATTAAATAAACTGACACCTGAAGTAAGACTTTCCCCATACCCACAGGGAG
Organism: Dryoscopus gambensis; assembly: GCA_013389985.1. Lineage (NCBI taxonomy): Eukaryota > Metazoa > Chordata > Aves > Passeriformes > Malaconotidae > Dryoscopus > Dryoscopus gambensis. The sequence continues at coordinate 38,832 of WEIT01026186.1, read as the reverse complement.
TTTTTATTTATATGGCTTGAATATTGCTCCCATTTTCTGTTTATAGGGTTTTCTACTGAACTGAAGAGTGTTGTTTTGGATTGATTTTGACTTGATTGATTTTACTTGTGTGTTTGTTGAAACCTAGCAAGCTGATGGCACAAAATGTTGTGGGGAGGTCCTGGATGCTCAGTCACTCCTCAGGCACTGCTCATTAACAACTGGGCAGCATTAAGTGCTCAGAGAGTTTTGGCAGAACCCTCAGATATTTCAGCTTGTCAGATCTGGAGAATGACTGCTGTGACCTGTAATTTCTCAAAACTTTCTAACAGACCTCACTGGGGCATATTTTCACATGGATAACAAACTGTGCTATGTTGACTCAAAGGTTATCTCCCTGCCAAATTTCAAGCTGCTGCTAGAACTTCCAAAATAGGAATAAAAAAAAGGCATGAGTTTTCAAAATCAAAGAATATTTTTTTCCACAGACATTTAGAAATAGACAGTCACTTTTGACCAAGATTTTCCAGCAGAAAAGAATGACAAAAAACCACACCCTGTAAAACACACCCTGAAAATTCAAGCTTAAATAGTTCCAAATTTGGAAAGGAAAAGAAAAGAAAGCAAGCAAAATACCTTAACGTTTCTTGTGGGAGTATATTCATGTGCCAGCCTCACCTTGTGTGGAAGCCAGGTTTATCAGAAGATGACATGGAGAATTAATAATGTTTTTCTACATAATGCAAACCAGAGAGGCAGCAGATATGGAGAAGTATGTCCAGAATCAGGGAAGTCCAAAAAATCTTGTATACAAATATCTTGGAAAAAATTTCAGCACATTGCATTACAAGTACAAAACACAAGGGAAAAACAGATGTAATTGAATCTTACACTTAAGATTATAATTCACTGACATGGATAGTTCTTATTTCCACATAAAAAGATGTTTTTCTTGTCTAGAAACAGGGAGATTGCGTAGTTCTACAAAACCAGAGCTGAGATTTGCCAGCCATGTGCAGGAAACAGCACTGTTTTCTGTTGCACTTACAGAGGAGTCCAAGGGCCACAAATTGTAGGAAAAGCTGGGGTGTAAAAATAGGAATGATTAGTCTTTATATAGAAATAAAACATATGCTATATTATTAGGACTTTTTTTTTCTCTCTCTGAGGAAAAGCACTCTGTGTTGGCATCTCCAGCTCCTCAGTGTGTGACTGACAGCCTCACCCCTTGAGCTACCTACGCCTTGGCTTGGGGCTCTGAGTGAAAGACTGAATAATGAGGAAATGCAGATTTTCCTTGCTTGCCATCCTGGCAGCACAACTTATGTTGTATACTGCCCTGTTTGTTTTGACAGCACGCCAAGCTGCTGGTGGGTGGTGGTGTCAGATAAACTGTCAAACACACAGTTGTTGGTGTGAGATAGAATCAGTCTGACCTGTGTAAATCTGGAGCGGTTTTCAGTAGATTTTTGTTTTCCTACTGTTACCTCTGTATTTAGCTGGGGTTTGACCTATAGGAATGTGATATTTGGGTCATAAAATGTATTCTCTGTTCATCTCTCTGCATTTGCCGTGTGCTGGGTTCCATCCACCCGGTTCCTTCCTTCCTTCTTTCTGGATCCAACCAGAAAGCTGATAATCAGTGATAATGTTGTCATTTAGTACCAGAAATTCCTAAGGACCATTTCTGGGGATGCAGAAATAAATAAAAATGTTTCACAGGGCTCTGAGTTCCCCATGTGCTGCTAGCAAGCCGACTGTCATTACGACAAAAATTTACAGCAGGAACAAAACTACCAGAAGCCCGTACAAAGTGTAATGGATGCTTTACACAATAATTGCAAATAAGCAGCAGTACCAATTTCCATTTGCCTCCTTCTTCATAATGTTTTCTGCTGTTTTGCTGCTGAAGTCTTATATGTGTTATTTGCCTCAACAAGCAAAAGAAATAAATAGCCAAGTAGTTAGGACAGATCCCTAAAAATATCCTAAAACAACAAAACCTGGCATGGGACAGGCATTATGTCTTTCCTGGGAATACGAGTGCTGATGTTGTTGGTGATAACATTGATCATAATTGAGCACCAACGTTTTTTCACATACTTTTTTAGTTGAAGGTCATCATTTAGGTAACAGGAATTTGTTCTGCACAGCACTGACTAAAAGAATTGTCAGTAGTCATCAAATGTGTGTAATTACCTTGGGTATTTCCATTACTAGGTAGTATCAAACTGTCATCATTTTAACTGCTCATTTTAAGGTGTAATGGGAGGGAAGATGCTGCATTTCCAACCCTGTGCTTATACTTTTTCTGCCTTTGCTTTGGCGGGGGGGGCACTACTTTGGGGAAGGAATGTTTGCTTCAAGAAGCTGTGGACATGAAAATCCCAGTGGGTGTGTGCAGAGGAGTGGATTCATCGTTGTCATAGAGTTCCCTCTTCCTGCCCACTGTATTTCTGTTAACATTGTCCATGAGAAACTGTCTTTGTGCCCTTCAGAACAAGGCTTGCATCTGTAGAAAGCATTTAGACAGTGGTGCCATTGAGACCAGTAAGTGGCTTGGTCTCATTTGGACAATGTACTCTGTAATAGAAAATTTTTATTCTCTTTTGGTCAAGATCTTTGCTGAATCAAGTGGATTTTTTTTTTTCCCTAGAAGGACAAAAAAAAAGTGATGAAAAATAAATTCATTACACTTACCTGAAAATGACCAAATACATAAACTCAGTATCTCCCCAGTACCAAGTATTCTGCAAGAAGGGATGTGAAAGAAAATATGACAAGATAAAACACAGTTTCTGACAAGCAGAAAATTAGGGATGTAATGGTATTAGGCAACACTGAAGTAGAAATAAATGTAGACTTGGGATCCACACTGTGCATTCTTGCTGTTTTGTGTGAATTTAAGATGCTGTTACTGAATTAATAGCATTGTTAGTTTGGGTTTTTTTTTTTAATAATTTCAGTTGCAATTTATAATCTGTGGAAGGAAACTGTTCTTTCATTCTCAGCTTTCTGTGTCTTGTTGCCCGTTAGTGGCTTCTCTGTCAATCTGATGTAACTGAGCACATTTTAACTGTATTTTAAAAGTCAAATAAATGCTATGATGTACACAAAAATTCTGATGAAAGGGTAATCCAGGTCGCAGGAGAAGAATAAAGAGGTGAGGAAGGGAGATTTTACCCTATGGTCCTGGCAGAAATGTTTTGCATCTCTCATTGACAGGTTCATTTTTACTTGCCAAAGGGATTTCCAGCTGGAAAAATGTGAGCTGATTCTAAGATGGTCGTTGCCAGGTTTAATTACTCAATTGTGTTTAGAAAAAGTTAGGTTTTCCATCAGTGAAACAGTAAAAATAATCGCAGCATTAGAATGCCATTACATTGGAACTTTAATAATGATATATTGCCAGTTCTGTTATTTTACTGATGTGTATTAGAATAATGAGCAAAAAAAGTCTTAAAGTTATTTCCCCACTTAAGATCAGAAAAATTTAGGGATTTTGCAGGAAGATTTTTCCCCTATTTCCTCAATTAAAGCCTGCTAGAACACTATGGTAATGAGTTTATCATCTTTCTCACGATGTAGCTGTCCCATGCCATGTGCAGTAGGGTGGATTAACAAGGATTTTATGAAGGAATGTTGTGGACTTACAGAGCCTAGATTTTGAAAAGTATAACTGTAGTGTTGGTATAGAGTCACTAGCACATTCCCAATAAAGTAACTTTTTAAAAACTCTGTTTGTGCCATAGAACTCATATCTGCTCATATGCCCTGTATCAACCCCAGAAGGGAGGCAACTTGGAATTATTCTCGTAAATCTACCCTTATAAACACTTCCCTACAAAACAGAGAACCATTTTCCACATTACAGGACTCCCTGGGATTCAAGGTCGAGCCTCTTAAGTACCAGTGTTGTTCCCTGCCTGTGGAGTTGAACCTTTCTTTCTTATGAGGTAGAGATTCGCTTTGTTTTATTACAAAACTCAATATTGCTCAGCATCCTTATGTTTCAGTCATGGAGTGTGTCTTGTAGTCTGCAGATTGGCATCAATTCACATTAGTTTCTTTTCAGTTTTTTTCTTTTTTTTAATTTTTTTTTTTACTGTGTATCCAGTGTTTTGATGCACTTCAAAGTGCTTTGTGGTAGGATTATGACAATTTTCTGGCATGAAAGCAGCCACGGTAGGATCTGTAGCAGCAGCAATTCTGAGTCCTTAATAGCACTGCAAAATCAATAGGAACAGAGCTTTCCTGCATGGCATCTTCAGGGGAGGGGAGCTGCTTGTGAGATTTCCATAGAAACCCTTGTGGAGGATGTCTTGCCTTGTTTGCTCTCATTTAACAATAAGTGGGTTTCCACAGCCAGATACTGCGAATGAGGCGTGGTTTTGGCAGGCTCCTTCTGTCTTGCTGAGGCAAGTAGTGTGTTTCTAACTCATGGAATTAGGGGGATATCTGGAAGGAGTGTGGCCAGTGATTTGGGGTGGTTTCCAGCTTTATCTCAGGGCTGCACTCGGAGGAGGAGGAGGCGACGCAGCCACAGGCTCAGCCGTGGCAGGAGTGTCTGCACTCCAGTCACACCAACAGACACTGGAGTGTTTGCATTGCCTGGTCCCAGCACTGAGCCCAGTGCTCCATTTGGGCTGGAATAGTGTGCCTGTGAGGATTGGTTTGGGTTGGAAGAGACCTTAAAGCCCATCTCATTACACCCCCTGCAATGGGCAGGGACAGCTCCCACTAGACCAGGTTGCTCAAAGCCCCAACCAACCTGGGCTTGAACCCCCAAGGATGGGACATCCACAATTTCTTCCCTGCTCCTTGGCACTTCCTGAAGTTCATAATGTCCTCTGGGATGGAGATGTTGTAGAGGAAGTGAGAGGATAGCTCCATGCAGCCTGAGGGGAGCTGAGCAGACAGGGATGATGCAAGGAGCAGGAAAGGAGAAGGTTTCATTCCTTCCTCTCTCATTCTCATCCTATCAATCAAATGGTCACTCTCTGGTGCCCAGTCCTGTCCACAATACGAAACAGCAACAAAAGTCTTGAAAATTCAAGTTATGGAGAAGATGAAAGGTAAATATGCAGTCAGTTTAGAGGTTAATTGTGTATAAAAAGCACAGACCTGTGGGGTGCTTCAGACAAACTTGTGGAAGCACCTGGACCTGGTGCACTTCAGTCTCATCAGGATGGAGATAAAGAGGTGGGACCAACAGGCAGCTGCAGAGAGATGCTGTGTATGGGTGTTGTTCCTAGTCCTCTGTTTTGAAAGAAAATAGTTTCCACGCTTTAAGCAAATAAATGTGTACTAGTAATCTTAAATCAACATATTCTGTAGGGTTTTTACTTGTGAGTCATGCCCTCTCCCAGTTCCCACTAAACCACTGCTGTCCCAATGTATTTCTTGCTCTCTCCCAGTCTATGAAACTCCAAAGCCTTTTTCCTTTTCTGGACCAGTGTCTAAGGTGACCCTTGGGTTAACAATAATGAAACTTAACCCATAATTCTGGAGTAGAAGTACAGTTTAACTGAGGTTAGAGAACCTCAGTCACATTACGTGTTCTTCATCCCTAAGCATCCTGTCTTTATTTGGATATATCCCGTAATTACACTATAATCCAGTAGGAAGCTTAACTTCCAACTCAGTCCAGTGCAACCATTATTCTTCTAAAACAACTGTGTCAGGAATAGAGCTGTTGTATTCAGCATGAAATTATTGTCTTAGGCACCAAACATTTGCATTCAAATTTTTTTTCATACCTGGGCTGCGTTTTTTGTGGCTTCACGTTCAATTTTTTCAAGGCATGTATATCTACAGTAAACTTTCTTCCAAAAGAATTACTCACTCATACATGAGTGTCCAGTGGTGTTAATATAGAATAGAGAACTCAGCCTTTTATTTTACGCAGGTAGGATATCCACTATTTTTTTGTGACAAAACCCACAGTGTATTTTGAAATCTCATTTTTCTGCATATAAAAAATTATGTATCTGTAAGAAAATATTGCAATTTTTGTTTTCAACATCATAGATTTGTGTCTTCTATGTTTATGTTGGGGAGGAAGAGAACACCATCACTTAATGGATTAAAGAATTAGATAGAAAAAAAATGTTTCTAGAGTTTCATGGAAGAAAAAACTTATCACTGAAATAAATTCGATTGATTTATAAGATATCCACTCCATTGAAAAATGGCTTGCAATTAAAAAAATTAGAATATTAAATAGATGGAAGAACTAAGTATGCTTCTGCTCCAGCAGCAATCTGAAGAATGTGGTGCAAGGATGTAAACTTATTTTTAGATGACTATGAAAATTATATATATAATTTCTGCCTGTGTAAGACATTTGAACTTCCTCAGTTCTAGTAACCAGTGAATGGTGTTCCACTTCCCCATTAAAAGATTATCTGCACAGAAGTTTATGGTCAATTCTGTATTGTCCTTAGAATAAAGGAGTGCATTTAACTCTTCCCAGAATGAATCCTCTCCCCTGGTCTTTTCAGACACGCTTTCTCTGTAGGCTCACAAACGGTTGGTTTTAATCACATTTCAAAGTAGTGTAATAAACATGAGGGTAATGTCGTTACTCCTGCCCGCAGGGTGTCTTGGAAGTTCTGATCAATAAGGCTGCCTTTCGTGTACTTAAAGAGGGGAAACAACTCCAAAGAAACAATGCTTCAGTGCCAAATGGGCCTGCAGGGCAGTGGGATAATCTAATTTCACCAACTCATGATTGCTTTTTGCAATTTCAGCTCGCATCTGTCAAAAGCAAAGAGGTCTCCTGTCCTATTGAATTTTCAGTTGTCTCGGTGGCTCCATCACAAAGTCCCATAATTAGATGATTTTTGCTGAGACCATAATTCCTTTTATGAAGTATCTACATACAGCCTGTTTGATTGTCATGGTCAAACTCCATTGCTGAAAATGAATCCTGACAGTGAGGCAGACTTTCCTTCTGCATGTGAATGAGGACATGGGACAGCAGTGGAGCAGAGTTGATGTGGGAGAGGAGCATTATTGATGTCACTGTAGCACTGCAAGTGCCCCTAGCTGGGTGCTGCCTTCCCATTGTGCTGGCTGCACAAATGAAGAGTAAGGTGTGTGTCTGTCCCTTTATAATTGAGGTTTTGCTGGTTTTAAAAGGCCAAAATGACAACCCAGGGAGGAAACTTCAGTCTGTGAATGCTGTGAGTGGTTATGACATGCAACTAAGCAGCAGCCATATGATTTCTGCGGTGAGGTGCCATTAAAAGTTCCTAACTTCTCTCAGGGATTTTTGAGAACAGTCTATTGAAATGTCTGACCTTGAAGCTTTGGTTCAGTTTTTGACCATTAATGTGGCTGATTGCTGACACTTGCTTTAAGTCACTTTCCCTTTTCTTGATAGGTTTGTCAGCTGCCAAATTGCTGTCTGAGGCTGGGGTCAGCGTGGTGGTCCTTGAGGCCCGGGACAGAGTTGGAGGACGGACATTCACCATCAAGGTAAGTGCTTCATGAGACGTGGACTCTCACTTGTGCTGGTCTCTGATGTGACAAATGTCACTCCTATTATTTTGACCCAGGGAAATACAGCTTCAACTCAGTCCCTCAGAAGATGACAGAGCAACTAATCCGAAAGTCATCAGTCAGCATGAGCTCACCAAGAGGAATTCATGCTTGGCCAACCTGGCAACCTTCTAAGGTGCAGTGACTGGCTTGGTAGATGAGGGAAAAATGAATATTGTCTACCTAGACTTCAGTAATTCAACACCGTGTTGAAAACCATCATCTGGAACCATGAGTGTCAGAGCATTTCCCCTCCTTTCCCATCTCCCTTTGCATACTGTAACAGGCGTGATAACTTAGAGCCCTGTAAGAAGCAGCCTGAGCAGGACCAGACATCATTATGGCTCAGACATATGTTTTAATATGTCTTAAAATTATCTGAAATAACACTCCTGCTTCCAAAAATGAGCTGCATCTCGATTGCCATTAGAGAAAAAATGAAAGAAATGAAAAGTCACTTGTGGCACGGGGTAATGTAATACAGACATTACCTCTGCTTCCCTCCCTGGAAGTGAGGGAGGTGTGAATTATGTCAGGTGCCACTGCTGGGAAACCAGAGATAAACAGTGGTGCTCCAGCAGAAATCATTGTGTGTGAAACATGGAGCATAAACACCATCCTTCTGTGACACCAAGAATACCAGGCTTAAAATACTCACTGTAAACAGCCTTAAAAAGAGTTACTGTCTTGGGAGATCAGCCTGCTGTAATAGAGTGAATCCCTGAAGCCTTCTGCTTCCTTCCCACTTCCCGAGTGAGTGTGGTGCTGGTCTGAGGGGTGCATTGAGCACCTTTCATGGCAGACATGGCTGGGGGTCACTGCCCAGACAGCAGCGCTGGAGCCAAGGTGTGCAGTGCTGCAAAGGAGATTGATCTCCTGGAAAACTGCAGTGCAGTGCTCAGCACCTGCAGCATTAAGTCCAAGCAGGTGTCTAGGAGAGAAAGCAAGCCTTGGTGCTGGGGATGGTTTCAGCTGCAGAAATGTTTTGTGATGACAAGAAAAGTAATGTGAATTTCTTGAACATCTGCAGGGGTGGTGACTCCAGGACCTCCCTGGGCAGCCCATTCTGACGCTTGACAACCTTTTCCATTAACAAATTCCTCCTGGGTATCATACACATACATTCCATACACATTCAGTTTGGAATAATTCTTTCTGCTTCTAGATGTTTGTATTGAGGAGCTTCCTGCACAGCTTCTGATTCCTGCATTCTCTTTGACAGAACGATAAAGTGAATTATGTAGACGTTGGTGGATCATATGTGGGACCTACCCAAAACCGGATTCTCCGACTGGCAAAAGAGCTGGGTGTGGAGACCTATAAAGTGCATGTCGAGGGCCACATGTTCCATCATAAGGGGGTAAGTATTGCCTTTCCATGCTGAGGTACCGAAAGCCAGCACTGAAATTTGGAAATTACTGACAGTCATCAAGAGGGTTTCATTTAAAACTCATCCTTAGTAATCCAGAGAGCAGCTGCTTGAAGTGTTGTTATTCTGTTTAAACTTACTGGGAGTGGGACAAATGGTTCTTATTTTCTTTTGAAGTGTTCAGAAAATGTAACTGACAGCAGCTAAAACGTTTGGGATGCATTTGGCACATTGTCTTTGAACATACCCTCCAAAGAAGTTCTGCCTGAAATTCGGGAAATACTTGTTCTGAAATAAAATCCAAATTTTAATTTGGAAAGTAATTGTATTGATGGATAGTATTGACTAATGATACTGGACAACAGTGTCATGGAACTAGCCTGGGAGTAGGATAATATATTTGCCCCATGTAACAAGATTCATATGAGATCTCTCCCTGTCCTGTAGTGTAGGATTTATCTTACTTACAAATGGATCTCTGGAAGTTGATCTTTTAATCTGAGACACTGAGGTTCCCTCTGTAGCTAATGGTGACACCCAAGCCCTCCCCAAGAGTCATCCAAAGTTTCACCTCTGAGATACAGGGCAGCAGGAGTCCGGGTGGCCACTCTTGAGCAGGTACTGGTGGGACTGAAGTGAACAGGTATGAAACCTGTCTTCAGAGCAGATTTCCAGCCCTTGTCCCAGATCTTTAGCCCACTGATTTTTTTGCACAGGTCCTACCCAGGACCTACTGCCAAAACCAGTGCAGAGTGAGAGCAGCAGGGAGAAGGACAAAGAAAGGCCTAAGATTCATAGGTATGAGATGTGGCTGTCTGTATCCATAACTCAAACTATTCTACTTTGAAAAGACCATCACTCCCATGTGTTCTTTTTTTTAATATTATTTAGTTTTGGTACTTAACAGGTTGTGGCAGAACCAGACTTGAAGCCTAGATGAGTCAGAGTTGACATACTTGATGAAGGCAAGCCAGCCTATGTGATGGATCCTTAATTGGTTTCATTTCTATTACCTTCCCACTTTTTTTCCTCAGAGTTAGAGCAATGTGTTCACACTGCAATGTTGTGCCATCTGGTTCTGCAAGCACTCCTTATTGGGCAGATTGATGCCATGCTCATAAAATAGGCACATCTTAAATAATTGCGCAGCCACTCCATAATACTAAAAAAGTTGTCACCCCCTCACGCAAAATTGATGTAATTCTACAGCAAGAGGGATGGGCTGGTTTGTACCAGCAGAATGTTTGTCCCACTCTAATTTAAGCTCAGGCATGAATCTCTCAGCATCCTAAAAGGCACTTATCTTCTTTATGTTAAATAAAAGGCTCTAATGGGTTACATTACTTTGAGCCCTTAATCCATTTTGACACCAAAGCTGTGGCTTTTTATTGTCCCACATTGCATTATGCATGTCCCTGCTAATGACCATGTAATTTTGGAAGTTTTCTTTGAAGTGAAAGCATGTTTCTAAGCAAGAGGCAGCATTACGAGCTGTTCAGCTGGATCACAGGCTGTGGATCAATTCTGGATTTGTCATCGTGGTCCTGCTGAGCTAATCAGGGTCCCAAGGGAGCTGTAGTTGTTGGACCAGGGTGACAGCAAAGGGGCTTTAAGGTCTCCCAGATTTAAGCACTGGATGAATAATGATGCTTTTCTTCCTGTAGGTCTCATTTCTCCCACATCCTCTTCCCACTCTTCGAATTTTAGCTTTTTCTTCCATTTTTTTTCCCTAAGGTTTTGTACAACTTCTCCTTTCTTCTTCCTTGAGACATTGTACAGTCACTGTACCTTTTGATTTAGGGATGTGTTGTTGAACCCTCTCTTACATCTCACTTCTAGAGGAAGCTTATTAAACTTCATCTGTGCAGCCCTGGCTGTTGGCTGGGCTGGTCAGTGCCCAGGGCTCTTTTACCTGCCTGCTGCACACTGTTACCAGGCTGCAGGGGGAGGTGCAAGTAGGGGTTTGTGCTCTCCCAGCTGTAGATGCACCCCCTGTATTCATTAAAGATGCTCCAGGAACACAAGCACCCGTGGTATTTCCTAAATGACAGAAAATGTCAGCAAAGAGATTATTTGATATTAAAGGATCATATCCACCAAAAATTAAATATTAATCTGAAAGATGGATGTTTTCAGCTACTTGGGCTAATACACCATCAGCCATGGGCCAGCTGTTGCCTTTCAGGTTTGAAAGGTCTGATTAAAACTTCTCCCCTTGTGTCTCAGCTGTTGTTTCTGTCAGCTGGTGGCTGTCCAGGAGTGTGTAGCCAGGGACAGATAGGGAGATCTCCTCCCAAGAGCTTTCTCCAGAGTCTGCAGTGCTGTCTGGTTTTGTCCGAGGTGAGAGGAAGTGTTTTGAGCAGTGACTGAGCACAGCTTTAGATGTGTTTGTGACAGTACTCCTCTGCAGGTAATCTCCAGCACCCTTGCATTATGAGATTTTTGGTCTTTTGGTTACCTTAACAATTGGTTCAGTTTGGCTTTTTCTGAAGATTTCCAGGATACTGCTTTGGTTGAGTTGGGAGAAAGTGGGAAAATGGTTTATCCGAGCAGCGGATGCAGCCAAGGGAAAGTGAAAATCCCCAGAGGGATTTAATGAGCTTCTTTTCTCTGACAGGAATTTTTCCCATATGTGTGTGGAAAAATTCCAAGTACTGCAAGCTTTAATAACCAAGTTGCTTCATTGGTGAAGGTTTCCTTTGTAGTTATAGTTTATTTGAAAATCCAAACATATATAACTATTGTTTATCTCTTTTTTTGTTTGTTCTCTCTTTCCCATCAGTTAGCATGGTAACATGGACTCCTTTGGTGTCAATCAGGAATTTTTTTGGTATCCTGTCCTTGTAAATCTGTAACTTAAAACTGTAGTGGTTATTATGAGCCCCAGACTTTCTTTCCAGCTAAGTTTCTCTGTGGCTACTGTCCCATAATTCAGTAAGGATGGTTTGAACTGAGAGAGGGCAGATGTGCTGGAGTTCTCCTTTCCCTAAGCTGGCAGACAGCTTTTTGTTTTTACAGAGGTCCTTGAAGCTCTGTGCTGTTTTCCCCCTTTTAGTAGAAGACCCTAGAAAGTAAAGGCATTGGGCCTTGGTGTGGTATTAACCTTCTGACATAACTGCACTCCTCCAATATCTGGCAGCAGCACACAGCTCCAGGATATAAAATAATACTTAATAAGGAATTATGATTTCCAGAGCGAGGGAACACTTGACAAAATATGAGCATTTCTATACAATGCTTTACATTTGCCATCTAGTCTTTTCTTTCCTTCATCCTGCCTTGAGATTAAGAGGTCAGGGTGCAGCAGGTGGGTTTGTGACTAAGACTCTGCACGTCACCATAAACTTGCTGTTCAGACAGAGGAATCAGACAGTCCCAGGCACTGCAGTGCTCCCAGGGCCAGCCCTGCTGGAGGTGGTGATCAGGGAGGGACACTCACCTGAGGGATCACACCCCGGGGAGCTGCTGCTCTGTGTGTGCTGTGCACAGCCCCAGGCAATAACAACCCCTGCTCTGGGGCACGGGGGATGCTCCCCCTGTGCTCCCTGATGTGTGCCCTGTCCCTAGCACAGCAGGCAGGAGACAGAATTGCCTTTCTCAAGGCTGGCAAAATCATCTGCTCCTCTGGCACAATGTGGAACTTGGGGTGGTGTCACAGCTTGGGGTTATTTCCTGTAGTTTTGGCCCAGCCCTGAGCAGGGAAGGGACCTTGCGGAGCTCATCTCTCACTGCCTTCTTTCTAACCACTGAAGGATGGTGCTTGAGGATATTGTTTTCTTTGGATTGGTGTGGGGTTACTAATGCAAGCAGGCAGCAGGACACAGATCTGAGGTCTGCAGGAAACCACTCGACACACCAGGAAATGAAAAAAAGGGTTGGATAAACTCTGTGGGTCAGTGAGGCAGCCCTGTGTTAGCATGGGAACGAAGCCAGAAGATTGTTTGCCTTTCAGTTAAGAAAACAGTAGTTCTGAAGAGAGTACGTCCAGAACACTATAAACTTGTTTAAAAATGGAATATTGCAAGACCTTGCCTGTTTGCAGTGAGCTCCTCTGTGAAACGTGCAGCCAGAGCTCCTCTGCCTAGCAGGGAGGCAATATTAAAACCAAATTAATAACTTACCGGCCCCAGCTCACTGGGGCTAGATTTACTCCCTGCTGTGGGGATACTTGTGCCAGAGAGAAAGTTGGAAGACTGATGTGTCTAAGGCTGTGGGGCTCACACTCCCAGATGGGAAATGGGAATTTCTTTCCTGGAATTTGCTGGAGCTGAGCTTTCCTCTGTTCCCACGTCTGATAGGTACAGCCCTGCCACACAAGAGGTCACTGTGTTTGTGAACTATTTCAGCCTCTCTGAATTCAGTCTTAGCCTTTTTCAGGTCTGTTAGCACTGCTGTATTTTTGCAGCTTTTCCTGCCACTGGACTCCAGTCTTACTGAAGTTGTGTTTTTTTTGCATGCAGAAGAGCGCAACCAGTAACACAAATTTAGGCTTATTTAATTATCAGTTGGCATTTCATAGTTCTCAGGGGATAAAATATGTTTTCCCATTGATCTCTCTGGGCTATGCCATTGACTAAAGATGTTTTAATCTAAGTAAGCTAAGGATAAGAGAGCTGTTTGCAAGTTACACCACTCTGTGCAAGCACAGTCACTTATCAGAAAGACTTTTGAAAAGAGGTGTCACTGAACAGCAGAAAAACTGGGAACTTCTTGCTGCCACTCCTGATTGGACACAGGCTTATCTTTTCCCTTTGCCCTGTTGCAGTATCGACATGAGAGAAGTGCAGTAATAACTTCTCCTCACCTGGATTTGGGTGGCCTGACAGCCTTGCACCTCATCTCTGCTGTTGGGCAGAATCACTGGTGTTAAAGCATGTCAAGGAAGGAATGTGGATGGCACCTGTGTCCCCAGCCAGAATAAAAAGACTAGCAATAAATGAATTTTGAGAAGCAGTGTTTGATGATCTTTTAGAAAAGCAAAACGTGCAATAAGAATAAAATGATTAGTAGTATATTACTGCTTGGTATGAGTATTCCTAGTTTGATACAGCCTTAGTTTATGACAGTAAAAGCTGTAGGATGCAATATATCCCTTTGCATGCATTGTTTGACCTCTTTTCTGTGGCTGAACGCAGCACTCCAGCCTGGCAGTGAGAAATTGTCCTCATGGGAAAGGAACAGGCAGTGTCATTTGAAGGATTCCCCTGCTGGTAGTTCACAGGAGCATTTACTCTGCTCTTGCCATGGCAGGAATGTTTTGCACGCACGTGTGCACCTGGAGAAGGCTGGAGCAGCATCCCCCCTGCCACCTTCCTCCAGTGTAACTCTCTGAAAAAGAACAAAATGGGGATAAAAGAGAGAAAAAAGTATGTGGTACACAAGACTGAGATTACATACCCAGAAATCCAGAGGTAACCAACCACCTCCCGGTGACTTGAAAGTGAACATCTGTTGGAAATGTTAAAAAACAACAAAACATCAAACACTTGGATCTCAGGCTGAACTAAGCGCTGAGATCACAACCTGCGGCTTTGCTTGGCCCAGAGCAGAAATTGTTGAGCCTGGATGGAGCAGGAGAGTGGCTTTGCTGCTGCCCTCACTGAAGATGGTGAGGAGGAACAGCACAGAGCGACGTGATGGATGGCCCTGGGCACCCCTGGAGCCCTGCTCTGAGCAGAGAGGACCAAGCAGTGTCGGCCAAGTCTTGCTGTGGTCCCTTACCCACATACATTTGCCTCCCCTACTGTACCTGTCCTGGGGCTGACAAAAGCTGACCAAAGTGTAGGAGTTTCAGTATTTTACTGCTTTTGCCAAGTCTGAAAGCTCACTATGATCTCTGAGTTTCATTTTGCACCTTTTATCTGTGCTGTGATCTTTGCAGAAAAAGATGTTCTGCAGAATATCAGAAACCCATATGTGGTTACAAACAAATACACGAATACCAGTGGGGAAGATCAATAAATTCTCTCTCACCAAGCGTGGGGAAGGCGTGTTTGGCTCCTGCTTTGTGTCCTCTGTCCCTGGGTCCCCATCTCCTGTGTTTGAAGCACTGCAGCCTCTCTTTTGGTCTGTGGCTCCCACCTGCCAGGTGTGATGGGCTGGCACAGGGTCCATGGCACTGAAAAGCAGGTTGCAAACTGCTTTAGCATCCCAGCTCCTACCTGTCATGGTCAGCGTGTTCCCTGCATCCTCACACAAACTTCTGACACATCTGGAAGGGCGAACAACAGAGAGGTCTGATGAGAAATTCGCCACTGACTTACATGGGGGAAGGTTCAAAGCAGTTTAGTGAGAGAAAATGTTACCTGCTCATCCCGCCCTCTTTCAGATTAAAGTTATCACAAAGAAGCAGCTGCTGTTAGATTGTTTCTCTTATCATTACATCACAGGATTATCTGAAACTGTCAGTTTCAGATAATAACAGTTTCAGCCACCGCTGCATCTCAGTGTCGTGCACATTATAAGTACTGACACCATTTTTGCTAGTGTACAATATTTTTCTTCCTGCAGCCAAAATCTCCCTGTTCAGATTTTTTTTACTGGCTGGGTTTCTTCCATGGAATAATAAAGATATATGTTTGCTTTTAAAGTGAGGTGTACCATAAAGGTGCTTAAATAGTTTAAAATGCATGCAGTTCTAGACCCATGCAAATTTCAGGATGCACATTTCAGCAGGCAGGCAAATAGTAGATTCATTTAAATGTAATAATGAAGGATCCTTGGGAACAAGGAATATTACCTCTTTGGCCATGGCTTGAGTCTCCTTAGTCCAAAATTTGACAACTTACTAAGAACAAATGTACCCCTCCCCTTCTCTTCAGAATAATAAACACAAAAAGGTATTATTGTCCTTTTTAATGTCAATCCAGCTGTTTTTATCCCTCCTGCTTTAGCTACATGCATTCCATTGCTTGCATGCATATGCAGAAAAAAAAAAAAGGAAAAAACCAAAACCCCAGCCAGGTCTTTTGGGGCAAAAGGCCAACCACGTGATGGCTCTGAGAATTTCATGTTCTTCAGTAATGAAGATATGCTCTGTTGTATTTCAGTTGCTTTTGGTTTTTTGTGCATTTCAGGGAAAGTCACGAGATTTCACAGGAATTTGCCCTTCAACATGGAATCCCTTCGTTTATCTGGATTACAATAACTTCTGGAGAACCATGGACAAGATGGGAAAAGAGGTAGGCTGTGAAAATTCTGTGTTTCCTACGATGCTCATGTCACCATGAATAGATCAGGTTTGGTTTTCTTTTGTTTCTGGCAGGGTTTTTTATTGCTTCTTTAATATGGAAAAAAAAAAACTCAACAACAAAACAAAACAGAAGGGAAGCATTCATCAGGAAAGATTCCTGTATTGCCCAGGAACTGTCAGAAATAAAAGGTCTTCCTCACTGAGGGGGGGTGAGGATGACTAGATGACTTGTAAAGGTCCCTTCCAACCCAAACTATTCTATGATTCTATGAGAGGAGACAAAAAGATCTGCAGGTGTCTAAGATACCTGAAAAAAGTGAGGTTGAACTCAGTGTGAGTATTTTCTCATGACAAGGAAAACTATTCCATGAGCTGGCAGATTAGAAGGGGTTTTTTTCCTTCCCTTGTGACAGCATTTTGGGTAAAGATTATTCTTTTTTTTTTTTTTTTTTTTTTTTTTTCCTTAAGTGGGCCCCCATTTTTTTTTTTTTTTTTGTAGCTGCCTAAGCTGGGCTCCAGTTTGACTTCTTTGACTTTATTATTAAAATTCAAAATATAAGCAGTACAACTGCAGCCCCTGGAGCATTGTACTCTCTTTCAAATATTCATCAGTTGCCATATAATCTAGCAACAAACCAAGGGCTTTGCCTTATCAGAACCTTCAAACATAACTCACTGTAATCCTGCAAATTTCACTGGTTTTGTGTGGTTCTGCAGAATCGAATTTGTGCATGATACTATTTTTTTGTCAAATAGTACATTTTTTAAAGATTTAAGGATATGGTAGTGTCCTTCACATCATGTTACTTACATGAAAATAATTATTATTTAGAATTTAACTGTCTAAAAATATTTCAGTAGTATCTAGACATTTTTTCTTACTCTGCAATTAGCAGAGAGACATAGGCATCTTTGGATACCCATCTTGGAACTGACTGAAAAGAGAACTTTCCCCTCAACTTTTAGAGGACACTGAGATGACTAAATTGGAATCACTTCTGAACAACTAAAAGCCAGATGAGTCCCAGCACAAGGATGTAGTTCATTGGTCAGACAAAGACAGATTTGGTGGTCATGGTACAATTCATGCCCAAAGGTGTGAATGGAAACTATTCCATTTAGTGAATTTGTTCCAAATGTATATCCAGTGCAGCAGGCAAAATAACTCCTGGCCAGCATATCAATTACATCTGTGCTAGTAACTAGCTACAACCAGGCAATGGTGAAGTACTGAATCATTCATTGGCTATTTCCCCTCTGTCTCCAGATTCCTGTTGATGCACCATGGGATGCTCCACATGCTGAAGAATGGGACAAAATGACCATGAAAGAGCTGATAAATAAGATTTGCTGGACCAAGTACGTAAATCTTCATCTGCTTTGAAATTCCAGCTGCAGAATGCTAGTGTCTTTTAGGCAGATTCTGTGGCACACCTGAGTATGGGTGGTGAGAGATCAGGAGGTGTTTGAGATGGGGTTTGGTTGGCTGGCAGGTGGCATTGAAGGTGCTGGGGGAGCCCAGGGTTTGCTTCAGCAGGTCCCTGCACACAGCACTGGTGGTGTGGGCTCTTCCCAACATCCTTTCTCTTCAAACCATTGGAGCATTGAACTCCAGCCAGCTCTGCTGGGGCTCTTTGCCCTGAAGGATACTTTCCTATGGGACACTGACATTCAGGCCCTCGAGGAGGATGAAATCTGCCCTTCCAAATTCCAGGGCTGCCATTCTGCTGTTTGCCTTACTCCTCTCAGGATCTTAAACTCCACAGTCTCATGGCCACTGCAGCCAAGGCTGCCCTTTGCATCATCCCACAAGTCCTCCTTGTTTGCGAGCAGCAGATCCAGCAGAACAGCAACAACAGTTGGTAGGAAGAGGGCTCAAGGTCTATAAAATGACCAGTGTGTTTTCTGTGAGGCACCACACTGTACAAATAAGAAAAGGACCAATGTTCAATACACTGAGGTGATGGCGACTGGAAATTCTCTTACCTTCCTTTTTCTTTTCAATCATTTCTCTTTATAAGGCGAAAAGAAGTGTGCTTGTATGAGCACTCGTGTCCCCGCTTGCTGTGCCGGCCCCTGTGCTGTTCTGTAGCACTCTCCTCCCTCCTATTCAGTGTCTTTTATGTGTGTGGCTGTGCTCTGTTTGCCCTTTCATTCTGCCTGCAGCTTCGTGCTGTGCCTGCAGCTTCCTGACCAAAACTTCACATTTGAAATTCATTTTTATGGCTTAGGTCTTGCTCCAGCTCCATGGGATATGCTGTACAGCCGTTTGGACTTGCTCGAGCTCTCTGTGGCATTGGAGTTTTCTCTGCAATTAGCTTTATGGGCCTTTTGCCTGCAAACTCAGTTACTTTGAACTACTGCTGCAAGTGCACTGACTCTTCCTCTTCTAGTTTTTACTGCTCCTTTTAGTCAGGGAGCTGGTGGAGCATAAGCAGGACTGGGTTTATAGTGATCCCTCCTTTAACAGACTTCTCTGCAAGGCAGCTTCTACTGCCAGTGGTGTCAGTAAAACATCCAGTTTTAATGGATGTGCTCAGCTGAAACACACTCAAAAACTCAGTAAAAACCCATTTTAGATCTTCAGGCCAAGCCACGTTTTTCTACACACAGTTAAAAAACAGTGCTTAAACAGAAACGCTCTTCTGCAGCATTTTCTGTATGACTCAGGCCAAGATTACAAAAGAAGTTTGTTTGTCACAGATCAGCATCTACTGATCCTGGAGACTTTTTTCACATTTCTCAGGCCTGAGCCTGCAGCAACTGTTTGGTGTCTCAGTGCTCTCAGGATTGTCACAGAGGGTTCATGTGTGCAGGCTGTTTTCATATCCTGGCTAATGAAATAGGGGTGAATGGAGTTCATACTCATGGAAATGAGGCTATAAAAGTTTATAAGTTACATATTTTAGCCCAGATAACTTGCAAAGTTCCTTCCTTTAGCACATGATTATAAATTCATGTTGTTTCATGAAGCTTCATCCAAGTCAAAGTCCTTTTACCTTCTCTGCAAAACGATCTCAATTTCCTTAGCAATCTATAGCCACAAACGCAAGAAATGTGAATATCCAGATCCTCAGTTCCTGCTGCTGTTTCTCTGTTTATGTTCAGAGGACTTACTGTGGTAGAAGGGTGACCCTTTCCTATTTTTATGGCAGTGATTGCCAATTTGGTTTCTCTGTCTGGGTTATTTACCAAGTCTGATTCTTGATTTCACAAAAGATCAGTGCAGCAGTGTTACATGAGAGGTGGGGAATGTTTTGGCTGCGTGGCTACTTCAGTCCCTCAGGACCCATCAGACCTTGGAACTGATGTGCCCAATGAGATCCCCATGGAGGAGAAATGCAGAAAAGTTTCACTAACAGATTACCAGAAATGTTCTTCTGCTGAGAAAAACATTTATTCTGATGAAAGAAGTAGCAGCTGGGAAACTATTTAACTAAGGTGAAATCAGTGCAATTTCAAACTAAATGGATAAATAGTTTGGGAAGGAGGGAGGTGCTGGTAGAAACCCACTTAAACAGTCTCACTACAGACTGAAAAATTAAACAGATATAAATCATCTTGACTTTTCTGACTCTGGGAAAGAAGCCCTTGTTTAGAAGGACAAATAAAAGCCTGAAAGCAGTCAGGAAGTCATATTTTCTCAGTCTGTTTCTGCTCCTGTGTCTCATACAGAGCTGTCAGAGACTTTGCCACACTCTTTGTGAACGTCAACGTCACGTCTGAGCCTCACGAAGTCTCTGCTCTCTGGTTCCTGTGGTATGTGAGGCAGTGTGGGGGCACAGCCAGGATTTTCTCTATCACCAATGGGGGCCAGGTACAAAATGTCTCATTTTCTTCCTCCTCTCTCGAAAGCATAACAAGCAAGTGGAGTGTTGTACTCACTAAAACCCTGCAATTAATGAAATGATGAGAGCATGTGGCACCAGAGAGAGACACGTTCTCATGGGGTGATACAGCCCTCTCAACTAACCCTGTTAAATGAAGGTTTTTATTAGCTAAGCTGTGGGATCAATTGGGACTATTTAAACAATTGGGGGGTTCTGCATTCACTTCAGCACAGAACTGTTGTTGCAGTTGTGTTGCTTTTCTGCCAGTTTATTTTCTACGGGTTACTTGGCACATTTGAGTGTTTGCAAGAGTTCAGAACAAGTGCACTTCAGAGTGAAATGTGGGTGGTTTTTTGGTGTTGAAGCCTATATTGACAAGAGTTGGAAGTAAATAGCAAAAGGCCCTTCCTTCTTGAGTCAGCTCACATGGCAACAGTTTCCATCAGCATCTGTCCATTGGGGTATGAATGGACAACCACGTGTCAGGAAGGATGTAAGCAGTGCTGATGCTGTCCTGTGGTAGGAGACAGACCTGACTAAGAGCCTTCCTCCTCAGGAGCCCCTCAGTCTTGTTTGCTGCCCCACATCAGCATCTGCTAGATGTTGCAGCAAGAATTAAAAATAAAATTAATCCCAAGATACTCATAGCTAAACAAAACATGTGGAGAAGGGAAAGCTAGCCTGGGAAGGGCACTTCCTTTCCTTTGTAGCCAGATGGGAAAAGCTGCTTTTGTTCCCATCATGCTTCCCTCTTCCCTCACCCCAATCAGTATCAGTTGAGCAAAAGCACTAAGGGTTTCTGGCCCTGACAAGTCTTATAAAACCTCCTTGGGCAGCCATTTCAGCCTTTCAGCATGAAACTTTGTGGATCCTTTCCTCCCTGCCAGTACCAGCATTTTACACGTAAAAGTGAGCTGCTGGATACCACGCTGGTGGCTGGTAGATAAAAGAGGTTTTAGTGCTTCCCCTGACCCTCTGCACAGACACTGCAGGGAAATGTGTGTCACAGATTGTGCTTTTTTGCAGACAGCAGTGTCTTTGTGTCTTCCCGGGGACAGAGAAAGCTCATTGCCTTGAGACCAGACCCAGTTAAAGATCTGTCTTGCTCCTGGGCTGGTGCAGTCTTTCACTCTACAGTGGGTTTCTTTATCACACTTGAGGGTTTTGGTAGCACCGTGGTGGGTAAAATACTCACAAGCTGTTTTGAATGAAGTGATATGTTTATTTTTGCTAGAATGCCTGCATTATATGTGCATGTTCTCTAGGCTTAAACAGTCTTTAAGCCAGGTCATTAGGGAAGCCACTGCAAAAGTGGTTTAGTCAGTAATCCCCACTGAGGCTCAGGTTTATACCCTCGCTCTTCTGAAAGTCTGAGTGTCTTTATGCACTCTTAGGACTTGAAGACTTGGCTTGGAATTTCATGTTGGTGAGCAGAAGTCATATTCAATGTCATTGTGAATAATGCTGTTGGTTTTTTTGTTTGTGTTTCTTGTCTCTTTGTTGTTTTAGGAGAGGAAGTTTAAAGGGGGTTCTGGTCAGATATCGGAGAAAATAATGGAACGCCTCAAAGGCAGAGTTAAACTGGAGAGACCTGTGATCAGTATCGATCAGACAGGTGATAATGTCCTTGTGGAGACTCTAAACCATGAGAAATACGAGGTAATTGGATCAGAATAAAAGTAGAGTATGCATTTAGTAGGGGAATACATCTGCTGTAGCTCTTAGCCAGATGTAATCAGAAAGTACCCATTTGTGTGTGTCTATTTCTTGGACTATGCTGACACTCCATGAAGCCTGCTTTGCAGATTTATTTATGACTGGCTCTCTTCTTGGTGTTCTGCTACTTGGTTTCTGTCATTACTCTGACTTCTCTGCCTTAACTTTTTTTTATGTCTTTATATATTTTTACATTTTAGTTCTGCATTGGGACCATTTCAAAAGAAGGAAAAATAACCTTCCTGTTCGTGTCTAAGTTTCTGGTTTGCAGCACAAAAAAAAAAAAAAAAAGATATTTCAAACACCTTTAGTAAGATTTTGCCTCTGTGCTGTGGTGTTGTGAAATGCTCCATCAGCACAGGATTTCCCACAGTGGTACCCGTGGGGCAGCAGCAGCCCCACCACTCTGAAAGCACCTGAGAGCAGCAGTGTTGTGATGTAGTGTCACCCTGTAGAGTCCTGCACTGCTCCAGTCAGACCCAGGGCTTGTGAGACAGATGGAGCACATTCAGGAAAGCTGAAATCACCATTAGTATTCCTTGTCCTGAAGTAACATCCTGTGAATATGCATGAATGTGATTTTTTTAGCTTCTTTTAACTGGGACAAATGTGGGTCATATTTTCCTGCGGATGATAAAAGGCGGTTTTACCTGGGCCATAAGATCTCTCTTGTCCCATTTCCCCACCTGTCTCCAGCCAAGTTTCAACTCTGCTCTGTTTTTTCCAGCTCCTTTTTTCTGAAATGGCAGAATTACTTTGGTCACCTGGAAACGTGTGTGGGAGAGCCACGTAGCAGGGTCAGCTGTGGGAAAGCTGTTAACAGCTATTAAGAGTGTCTTTCAAACGTGTCCTGTGGGACGAGCTTGCTGAGAGGCAGCGCCTTGTGCTGACTTTCTTCTACTTTTCAGGGCAAGTATGTGATCAGTGCCATCCCTCCAATCCTGACAACAAAGATTCATTACAAACCAGAGCTGCCACCAAAGAGAAACCAGCTAATTCAGCGTTTGCCTATGGGGAGTGTCATAAAAAGCATGATGTACTACAGGGAAGCCTTCTGGAGGAGGAAGGGTAGGTGGAGGACGTGGAGGACTTGGGAACTCTAAACTGTGCAAATTTCGAAGCTCTGCTGTCTAACAATCCGGGAATAAATCCAAGGGAGGGTGAAATGGGTAAAACCCCGAAATCAAACACACAGAAAAGTGAAAAGTAAAGCTCCTTAGAAAGGAGAACTCTTTTCTCTAAGCTTAAGAAAACCTTTCCCTGGGAAACCTTGCTGAAACCTGCAGAGTACAGAAGCATCAGCTTCCTTGCAGCATCAGCTCCCTTCTTGTCCTGCCAGGGACAGTTAGGTCAGCCAAAGAGAATTTACAGTAGATGACAAGCAAAGCTTAAGGTGTAAGCAAGACCTTTCCCTGCTTTTAATCCTCTGTTCTGCAGACTTGATATCTCAGAGGACTGGGAAAAGTAGGTTAGGTTTTTGTTCAGCTCAATATATTTCTTCCATGCTGCAATGTCATGTGTTTCTCAGCTTTAACTGATACCATATTGAGAACTCTTTGTATGAACAGATTAGTTCCACTTCTTTTGTAACAGTACTGAGAGTGGCAAGAATTTTTCTTAATCAAAGTAATATAATTTTTACATGTTTCAGGGCATAAACTGGCCATTGAGATTAGACAGGAATACAATCAGGTGTAGACATGGTTCTCTAGATGAGATTTTTTGCATGTTCATCTGAAACATGTCCTGACGTGATCCTAGATTAGACAGCCCGTGCTTCTGCTGCATTACTGTTATGGAACACCATTCCTAACAATCCTATCACCAGCAAAATCAAAAGAGTATAAATTTGAGCCTGCAGTGACCAGATGTAATTACACTAGGTTTTGTTTTGGTCAAAGTTACTCATGGAATGAATCACCATACTTCTGACTAGATCAATTTATTTTTAATGTTTGTTATCCGCAAGATAGAAAGCCAAGGGGAGTTGCAGCAATCCACAGGAATTCCTTGTTAAGTAACAATTGAATTTTAAAGATTTTTGTAAGTCTATGTACACAATTTCCCAGAGTCAGAGAGAAGAGAGAAGAGAAACTGCTACAGAGACACTTCAGATATGTAGGTGTTGTTGGTAACAAAGAAATTACTGTGCAATTCCTTTTATGGATAACTTTCCTTGCTCATTACTATCAGCAACACTGATCATCAACAAGTTTCTCTGACAATCATCTTGGGGTTTTTTTCCCCTTAGGTTATTGTGGTTCCTTCGTCATTGAGGACGAAGAGTCTCCAATTGGAATAACCATAGATGACACGAAACCTGATGGAACTTTCCCTGCCATTATGGGGTAAAAGCTTCTAGCCCACACTTACAGAAGTATCTTTCTTCTAGTGTGAGTAAGTGGGAGGAGGAGGCAGAGACCAGGTTGCATCGGTGTTTCCCACTTCCACAGTGTGTGCAGATGGAGGAGAGCACTTCTGCCAAGCCTCTTGTGCCTCTCTAGTCCATATAAACATTTTGGTGAAGGCTCTGCTACAAACAGCCTAATACAAAGGATGCGGTTGGGAAGGAGTTGCTGAATTCAGCTGTAGTCTATTTTAAGCATGCAGTTCATGTCGTTTTTTGCTGTGGAGTAGGTTCAGAAATAAATCCCTCTCTTATATACCTGTTTGAGCCTGTATTTGGCTTGTGTTGGGCTTTTATGTTTAGTGCCTGGGCCAAAATGACAATGCAATTGTCCCAGAAATCCTCATTTGTCTCTCACCACTGAGCTGAGGCGGGTCAAGGAACATCAGCTGCTGGAGCAGGGAGGCAGCTGTGCAGTGAAAAAAATCAAGATTCTGTAGAAACTGACAAGTAAAAATGTTATAGTTTGGACAAATAGGTGGGAAAATACATGACAGCACTGACTGGCTTTTAAAATAGCTGAAACCAAATGAACAAACAGTCTTTACAAGGGTTTCCACTGTAATCTGAGGTGAGACTGCCAAAAAAAGGCCAGTATAAATGTCAGGCAACTACTCCCTAAGTGTCTGGCAGGGAAAGCTCACCACTTCTACTGAACTGTACATGTTTATGGGCATGTTCAAGGCTTAAAAGCTCCCATGACTTGAGAGCAGCAAGCCTCCTCCAAACCCCATATGGCAGTTTCCTGCTTTTTTTCTCCTTGTGGGTTTTTAAGAGGGTGCAGGAATATACTTCATCCCCTGGGTATCTCCACTAGGGTCAGATGAACTAATTGCCAAATCTGCTTCCTTCACAATGGATAAATATTAATCCCAGTTCTTGCAGGAGTGATCCCTGACACTGTGCAGTGCCTGTCAGAGCAGCAGGCTGCCATCACCTACTTACACCAAGTGACACAGGCAGCTGCCTGCTAGACTTCAAAAGCTCAGGAAAGCTCAGGGTCTCAGTCCTTTTGGATAAGACCTTGATAGGTGCCCTCTGGGAATGCACACCCTCCCTTTCAATTAACTCTGCAGGTTACCCCACACAGGCTTTTTCACCTGTGTGACCTGCAATTATTAAATGTTGAGTTATGATGACAAACATCAAGCCCATTACACACCAGTAAAGTGCTTTGCCAATCCCTTTTTAGAGTCATTTCGAGCAAGAGCTTGTCAATCAGCTGGGGTGATGTTGATGTGCCCTATTTTTCTTTGCAGTTTCATCCTTACCAGAAAGGCTGTCAAACTGGCCCATCTCAGCAAGGAAGAGAGGTAAGAGTTCAGAAGCTGTAAATATTCAGAAGCAGGTTGTTTCTCTGGGATGCTTCCCCACAGGAATGTGTGTGAATTTGCACATATATCTGTGCTCAGCTCAACTACCAGCACTGGAAATTGGGGCAGAAATTGAGATTTTAGCTAAACAGGCCAAGACACTAATGCTAGCATTCATCCATTTATGGGTATTTCTAAATTTCCGAGTCCTGCCCGCTCTTCCGTGCTATGATTTACCAGCTCTGGGTCTCTCTGTGAAGGGAGGAGATTTTTCCAAAGATGTTTCCAGACTGCATCCCCAGTGAATGATGCTTTAACCCAGGGATACAGGGAGTGCTGAAATGTCTCCTTTTGGGTCTCCTTCACATTCAGACTGGGCGATAAAAATTTTTAAATTTCTGTGTTTGCAAAAGTTTGGTTTCCCCATTAGTCACTGAAATGAACAAACAGTACTTTCTAAATGTGAATTTTGGTACTGTGCAAGTGAAAGAGGAGCTCTGCTTAGGAGTGTGAGCAGCATTCTTCAGCTCATATTTTATTCCCAGCTATAGTAAATCTGTAGGGATTTAATTGATTTATGTTGCTTTTCTTCTGGTCTTACACCAGTGAACATGAGAATGAATTGGCTCTGCATCCTAAAATAGCTGTACAAAGATTTATTTTTTTTAGAGCTCATTGCCAAAATCAACCTTCATTTCCCATTCCCTGGGTCCATTTTAGATGTAACTTTTAGGCATCAGCGTTTGAAATATGTATGTTAAGATAAGAACTTGAAATCAGACTTAAGAACAAAGCCTGACCCAACTTTCTTTCCAGTGTGTTGCAATAAATTTGTTAGGTGTTTTTATAAGAAGAATGAGAGTGGAAAGGTTTCCCCCCCCTTTTTTTCTGACTCTGGTTTTATTTTCATGTAGGAAAAAGAAGATCTGTGAGGCATATGCCAAGGCACTGGGGATGAAAGAGGCTTTACAAGTAAGGAATTAATGCCTGGTTTTGCCTCTGCTGTACAATAATGTTGCTCCTTTGTTCTGGATGATGGAACCAAAGTTCCTGGCACCTAAAATGTGTACCTAAAATTGCATGTTGTGCCACACAATCTGTGTTCCCAAGGGGAAGGCAGCATCGAGTACAGGAAGAAAAGAACTGCCAGTCTCACCCTGCACAAGAAGAGAGAAGGCAGTGCATGTTTTAATTTGTCCTGTCATGTCCCTGTGGGAGGCTGGTATTTCTGTAAAAGCACAGAAATTTGTTTTGTGCAGATGGATAGCATTAGCCAGATGACATGGCACTCCTTTGTCAGGCATTCTTAGCCTGTATTTTCCCCCTTTTCAAAAGAAATCTGTTCTTTATTTCCAGTTTCTGTGCCAGTGTTTCACTCTGTTTTCTCTGTTGACACTCGCAGCCTGTGCACTATGAAGAGAAGGACTGGACCATGGAGCAATATTCAGGGGGCTGCTACACAGCCTACTTCCCACCAGGCATAATGCATTCCTATGGAAGGTAAAACAGAGAATGCTTTGCTTTCTAATTCACATTTCTTAGCTCGTGTACGATGCTATACCTTATGCAACACACCTGTGGCATATAGTGAATACTGGGGGAACTTCTACCCTCTTTCCACTCCCCTACCCCCCGGCTAACAAGGATCTTGCTATTTACTTTACTAAGAGCAGAGTTTCTCTTGTGGCTTTCAAGGAAACAAAGCACAGTCACAAAGCTAGAGCCACAAAACTTTTCCCCACTGGATTATTTACGGTAGTTTGTGCTATGCAGTATTTGCAATTGATCCCTCTAGAGACCCCCAAGCCCTTGAGGACACACATCTTGGACAGACAAAGAGTCTCCAGTGACTGAGTAGGTGGAGCATCAGGTTCAGGAGAAGTCCAGGAGCTCCTCACACATCCAGCATGGGGTTGCACCCTGTCTGAGCCAAGATCGTGTGGGGAGGAGTCATCCCATGCACAGTCTCTTCTCTTCTCATTTATGCAAACCCTTGGGCAGCGATGGGTGAGGCCTCTAGGCTGGGGAAGCTGCTGTTAGGCAGACAGGGAAAACCTAATGGGGGATTAAATGGGAGCCCTTACACGAAGCACATTCCCAGAGGCAGAGAGAGCTCATTACCTACAGCTGGGTTGGCTGGGATGCTTGTGCAGCACTGCAGGGCTGAGGGACTGGCTTTATGACCCTACAGGTTGAATGCAGCTCCCTGAATGCCAGGCCTTCAGCAGCCAGGCAAGTCCAGCCTCCAAACAGAATCTGATATTAGTGATCTATCACTGCAAAAACGTCATTCACATTCCATTGTAATGGCAAGGTAACAGGAAAGCTGCCATGCAGAAGACATAAATCTATCAGCTGCACGGCATTGCTGGAGGATGTTATGATTATCCCTTATCCCAGCACTAAAATAAGGCCTGTATTACTTTGCATGGAAGCTGGGAACACTGATTTATGCCTTAGATTTTTCTGTCTCTCAGATGTTGGGTTTTGTGTACAGAAGCAAGCAGGTGGTCCTGCAGGGACAGCTTATTGCACCTCAGCCCCGGTCTGCGGGGATTCTGGAGAGCTGAATCCACGCGCTCCATCAAAGCCAAAAATTGCTCTTAGAAGGATCATCGCCTTCCTGTCACTTGTCATCTGACATTCTCCGCTTGTTTTGAAGGATCATTCGCCAGCCTGTTGACAGAATCTACTTTGCTGGCACGGAGACAGCAACCCAGTGGAGCGGATACATGGAAGGGGCTGTGCAGGCAGGAGAGAGAGCAGCCAGAGAGGTACAGACCATTGCTCTGCTTTCGACATCTCTATCAAAAGGCTAGAAAGGATTAAGTACAGCTTGGAGGGTCTTGATCTTGTGCAAAGGCTCCTGGAATTGACAGGGAGGGGTGCCATAAAACAGCGTGAACCAAAGTGTTTTTATTTTTTTAAACTTACTTGGTTTGTTATTGAATAAAGTGAAGCCAAGAATCTCAACCAAATCAGAATATTACTGCCCTGGAGACTTACAATAAAGCTTATGCCATGTGCTGCATGTCTAGAGGAAAAAAACCCCCAACCTGATGCTGCTTGTAGATATACTACCTCGGTTTCTAACAAATTAATCACTGCATGTTTTAAAACTAATCTAAGTCATTTCAAATGCTCACAGCTATTTCCTGAGCAGAAATCTGGAAATCTGAACATTGTTCTCGTGTTTGATCTATCCCTTCTGCTTCTCCTTTCACAAGACAGTCCTGTTAGCTGAGCTTTATGAATTTGTAATGTGCAGCTCTGATAATGTCTAAATCTCCTCGGAATGACACACACTGGGCTGGGTTCCCAGTCACAGTGAAATCCCTTTACAGCAGTCGGGAGGGAGGGGAAAAAAGGCATTAAAGGGTGCACATTACTGTTACAACTGCTGCATGGCAAAGCCACATAGTTGTTATTTAAGGGAAAATCAGTCTTTTTTCATTTGACAGAATGTCATAGTCACCTTATAATCCTTATTACTTGCTTCGTTTCAAGTCACCTAATTTCTCTTTTCTCCATGCCTGTGAGCAGTAGTTACAAAGACAGTGAGCTGCCTCTTCTGGAGGCGTTCATTTGCCCCCAAGAACCCCCATGATGGTTACAATCAGTTTATTCTCAAGAAAAATCCTTTATGAGCTTTGTATTGCCTGAATAGGCGAGGGATGGATCCATAATTCTATGCTGTGAGAGCCTCAGGGTTGCATCTCTCCTCTTTCTGTATCTCAGCAGCATCACTTCTAACAGGTTTTGTGTCCCAAGTGTGTGGCAGTAACCTCACCTTGATATTTTTCCAACTGCCTTGAGAAAAAGCATTTTTACTGCTACTCAGAAAAAAATCCAAAACAATGCCCCACCCCCAGAAAACAAATTTAGAGAAGCTCTAGTAGAAATCACTGTACATTTTCTGGTTCAAAAGACTTTCAACTAGTCATAGTTATGCTTTTTATCAGTGTCACCTTGCTCTGATTTCCTCTGTTTCTCCAAAACTGGAAGTAGTGTGGGTTATAATTTTTTCACCTGGTACAAATAATGTTTTCTTTTAGGTACTGCACAGTATGGGGAAGATCTCCAAGAGTGAAATTTGGGTGCCAGAGCCAGAGTCAAAGGTAAGCCAGAGTATCACTGTCACCCAGTGGGTCCCACACCCCTCAGTCAGGTGTGTCCCTATTTCAGTGATGCCTGTGCACCCTGCTCCCAGGCACGGCTTTGGTCACCTCACATGCCGATGGTATTAATTTTTGTGACTTGTCCAAGGAATATTATTACCCATGTCTGAAGGTGGATGGCTAAGCACCAAGGATAATGATCCCAGAGCCTGAGGGACTGAAAAATGCAGCCTAATTCTTCCCAGTCCCAGGCCATAGTTTAAAGCCAAATACAACCTCCTTTCAGTCACAAGTAACTCCATCTTCACTGCCCTGTGGCTGTTCAGGATGACAGAAAATACATCTCACAGCCATGACTCTTCTTCCCTGCGCAATCCAGCCCTTGGGAAAAACCTGTGACCTCCCCAGCCTCATGGGGGACGTTTGCCACCTCCCTGCTCACGTGGTGAGGAGGGACCCTGCGGAGTTATCATCTCCTCTCTCCTCCAGGATGTCCCAGCTCTACCATTCCCCACCACCTTCTGGGAGAGGAACCTGCCCTCGGCGCCGGGGCTGCTGTGCCTGCTGAGCTGCACCCTGTGTCTCACCTCCGTGGCCGCTGCAGGGCTCTTCGCCTGTAAAAAGGGACTTGTCGCTCGAAACTAGCGGGGGCCACACGCCCAGTGGAAGCTGCACACCCCCTCTCCTTCCCTTTTACCAGATGAGTGTTATTTGGAGGAAAGTGGCATGGACAGCTGGAAAGACCAGAAGTTATTCTCCTTGTGATTGTTCTTTTTAATCCCATAATTAATGCATCAAATTTACTGCAGTTGCTACCAGCTAAACAGAAATAAGTCAACTGTGGGGGTGTTTTTCAGATTTGCCTTACTGTTGTCCATTAGTTTTTGGATGGACACGATAATATCAGTGATATATTCCTAATACCGGCAAGGCAAAATGCAGATCACACCTTTCCTGAGTTGCAAAGAGGTCTTGGAGAATGCTTTTGTTTCCACTCAGTGTTTTATTTTCCACCACACAAGATAGTAAATGCCCTCATGCATTCACCTTAGTCAGCAGCTCAGAACATCTGAGGTTATTCCCCTACCATCTCTGCTGCACAGAAGAGATTAGCCTGCCAATCAGTCAGAGAATTGCCAAATTAATTTCCAAATGCATTTGATTAATTATTAATCATCGCAGCGTGAAACTTAACCCCGAGCTGGATGAAAGGAGGTAATTAGCACGAAACACAGCACTGAACAGAGAGGAGGCATGAGTGGGCTTTATTCTGCCCACTGCCAAGGAAACATCTGTGCACATCTGCTCTGCAGGGTGCCTGCCCCGAGAGCACCCATCCACCCATCCAGTGCAGCACAGTGAAATGAGTTAGCAAAGTTAAATCCCCCCAGCTTGCAGCAGGTGGTGGCTGTTATTTTCCAAATGGCAGCAGCTCCCTGGCTCCCTGTCATTTCACTGCCCCTCATTTCCCTCCTAATCCATAGCCCCTTCTTCCAATAAGGAGAAATGTATTTGAGGCTCGAATTACTGCCTTGCAAATTACAATAATTGGGTGCATCTGCCTGTTCCACTCTTACTATGTACATGATACACTTAAAATAATCACTTTAGTGTTTTACTGAAGTCTGGAATGTATGTTTCACAATGTACCATCATTATGTGGTCTTTTTGCCATGAATTTTGAGCACTGTACGTGTCCATGAACTCAACTGTCATTCAACATGGGTGAAATGTGCCTTTCAATAGTCCTGAAACCTTGATCTTCTTATAAATTTTTCTTCAGATTCTTTCTTGCTTCGTTTTTTGTGAGTTACGTGAATTGCTGATTGCTCCCTGCTGAACGTGTTCTCCCCAGCTCCAGCCATTACTGAGCAGGGGGATTCCTGTGCCCAAGGACTACCCTGTGCATGCAGCCTGGCACAGCCACAGTGCCTCCTCAGGGAGGGAGCACAGGCTTGCTGCTGATGAGCCTTTTGTGGTGTGAAACAGTTCTACACTGCCACATGCTTCCCCTGGAGGGACATTTCCACCACCTGAAAAGCACTGCCCGTACCTGTTCAAAAATAATTTATCCATAGGTGTATTTGTAGCAATTAGAGCCATCCATTTTCAGGCTTACTTTAAACTTGACACCAGAACTTTTGTGTGCGCTTGCAAAAGGAACCCCAAATCATCTGGAATACTCTCAGGAGCCAGCACTGCCGAGCTTCACTTTTCACCTTATCCATGCACATTTCTATTGCAATTAGTTTGGGGTTTGAAATACCAGTTCAATTCAGCTGAACTCATCTCAAACTGTTAAACAGGGCCAGGTACAATGTTCTCCCCTTCTCAGGGAAAGGCACGTCTCACCGCTGTGGGATTGGCAGGCGGCAAGTGAAATGAGAGAGATTGATTAAAATTGGCATTTCTGAAACTCCTGCAGCTCCCAGGCACCATGCTGCTGCAGAGAAAGGGCAGCATTTGTCAGAGATTATAGACCAGTTCCCATCCTGCTTTAATGCCCTTTCTGACAATCAGACCGATTTCCCTGTTTAAACATTAAACATTTAGCTTAAATATTAAACAGCCGGGCATCTTTCTTAAACCAATTTTGAAACAGAATGGGACCGAGCTTATCACCACTGACAACTCCCCAAGCGAGCTGCTGCTGGTATTAAAGCCATGAGGATGAAGCACCAGGGAAACGCCTCTTTGTTCTGTGGACCAGGAGTCCTCACCCAGGCTGTGGAGTGGGAAAGCCTTTGGACACCTTCCCTAACCAGGGGTGCTCAGTGCCCCAGTTTTTGGAGGAAGAGCCCTGCACTCCCTTGGCAGAAGTGGGAAATGTTCTGTCCTCTCCTCAGTGAAGGGTGAGATGAAAGAGGTAGAAGACCACGCCAAGTCCATCAGCACCAGTCTGGGAACTAAATTGCCTTGGCACCTCTGGGAAATGGGAAAACCTTAGGTCAAGGGGCTGCTGGAAGTAAAACAAAGACCAGAGCAAGCACTGGCAGAAGGAGTAGCAGAGGGGAAAGAGAGAGAAAAAACCCTAACCCTCCATAGTAGCAGTGAAATAAGAAGCACCACTGAGCACACAGATCAGGCAGTCCAAAATAAGCAAGCAGGGATGATATATGTGAGAAAATCTGCCTCTTTTGAATCAAATTCCTGGGTTTGTTTACAGACAGCGTAGCAGCTTTGCTCAAGCCCTGGGGATGGAAGAACACTGCTGTGAGACTTTCCTGCTTCCCACCTCCTTTCTGGGCTGCTCCCCTTGGCTGCAGCTCCTGCCTGTAAAGGGTGACATGGTTGGTCCCTCCCTGGCTGCTCTCAACCAGCCCATGGGGACTCGGACCCTGAAACAGGATGGGGAGAGGGGTCAGCAGGAGCCGGAGGGGCAGGAGGGGCAGGAGGAGAGCCACTGGCTTGATTTTTACCACCATCAGCCCAGCGAGGCTTTCCTTTTCCCATTACCTGCCCAGCCCACAACCTCCTGGCATGGGAACTGACAAGCCGAGCCCCTCTGGTTGGAAACCCACTATGTGACAGGTCTGGGAAGGGGCCACCACCCCAAGGAAGCAGTGCCAGATCGCAGGGGCCCCGTGTTCTGGAGCAGTGAACATGGATATTCCCCAGGGCAGGAAGTGGCCCTCCAGTTGCTCTCCTTGTGTGGGGCAAGGGGGAGCCCTCACCAGACTCACATAGGTTGCTAAAAAGGTACCTCGAGCCTCAAAATGAAGGGAGAGCGTGCCCAGAGAACTCAGGCATGCCCTATCCCTGTGTTCATCCCTTGGAAATGTTCAAGGTTTTCCTGGATGAAGCTCCAAGGAACTTGTTTTTGTGAAAGGAGGTTTGGAACGAGATGATCTTTAAGGAGACTGCCAACCCAAAGAATTCTGTTACTCTATGAAAACCCACTCTGTGGAAGCAAGAGGTTGCTGCCTTCACTTGGGCTCTTCACTAGTCCTTCACCAGCAGTACTTTTCAATTCAAATTTGATTCAGCCCCCAGGTTCACACTTGATCTCTTTTCCCAGGATCAAACATACCCCCCCAACTACCGGCAAAATGAGTATTATATTAGAATTAAAATATCACCCAGGATGATGTGCCAACATTGCACAGTCTGGCACATCTAAACATCCAGGTTTCCCACCAGCTGATTCCCATGTCCCACATGGCCAGGTTCGGATGCCTGACTGCAAGGATTTTCCCCGGCCAGAAACCATGCCAGGGTCAAGCTGGGGACTGGTTTTATGCTTTCTGCACGGAGTTCAGCTCCCAGCTCCAAAAATAGAAAAATAGACAAACCAGAGAGTCCTCTTCGGTGGAAACATGACTATAGTCAGTTCTCTTCCTCACGGGCTGTTTCTCCCCTGCGACAGTTGCTTTTCACACACACACACAGAGGAAGGAAATTTCATCTTGGTGAAAATCCAGGAGGAGAAATCAAATGTGCTCTTTGTGAGTGAACTGTAACTTTTTCTTTTCCCACTCAGCTCCTGCACTTGGCAACCAATGCTTTGGGCTCCAGCTGCAATTCCTATTTTGCTCTTTATTTGTAGCACTCGGCTTTCCAGTTTCTGTTCCCTGTTTCTTGCTCTCTTTGTTTTGGTTTTTTTGACTCATCTTACATAACAGTGACAGAATAACCCAGGACACATAGAAGGAGCAGGGGAAAAGTTTCCCAAGCGAGAGCCCATTACTGATGAGAGGAGAGGGGAGCTTTAGCAGAATGGTGCTGGTACCTTGCTGGGTGCCAGAGGAGGTCAGCAGTGCCTTCAAGCCACACATCTCCTCTTCCAGAGTCCCAGGGATGTGGTGTTCCCTGGCCTATAATGAACAGATCAGACAGGAGCATGAATTTGCACGGCCTATGACCTTACGAAGCACAAGAAAATATGAGACAGATGCCTTTGCCATCTGTATCTTCCCACAGTTCTTCTTTATGAAGTATGCCTGCCACTCACAGTACAAGAGGACAGCTGCCACTTGAGTTGGGGCTGAAAATGAAGCAAAGGATGTAATTACTGCTTGTGTTGGCATTTGGACTCCCATGGCCAGACCACTCACTTGAAAACTCCTTGGATTATAGCCTGAGCCCCATCATTTTTATGAAAACCCTGTTTAAATCCAGGACATCTGGCTGAATTCCAAAAGGCAGAGGCTAGCATTTGAGGAGGACTTCTGTCAGCAGACACCAGCTGCAGACAGCTGAGCTGAGGCATGGCCAGCTCAGCAGCATGGCACAGCAGGGCTCAAGGCTGAATAAAGGCTGTCATCCTCTGGGCTACCTCATGGCAGTATTTTATCACCTCATAAAAAAAAATGTGGCAGAAGCTTAACACTTTGATTTGCAGAAAGGTCTCTGTGGTTGTTTCTGGACTGGTGCTTCATGTTCCTGCCAGGCAGCCAAAATACTGACCTCTGGAAGGAAAGCACACTAAAGGAAAGGGTGCAAGTCCCCAGCTTGCAGGACTAGTCCTCAGCCATCTCCAAGCTCTGGTGTGCCACACTGGAGGAAGCAGAGACAGGCAGGCTCCATCCCTGCAGGCTCTGCCGCCTGGCTCTGGCCAGTCCGTGGCAGAAATCAGGGCAGTGAAATGGCTGCGGCACCGCCCCTCTGCCAGCATTGCAAAACTTCCTCCAAAGCTCAGCTCGAGTCCTTTCTCCTACTTGGCAGCATAAAGGAACTGGAAGAAAAGTGTGAGCACGGATCCTATGTGCACCTGGACATTCCCTTCCTCCGAGAAGGGGGTTTCTGTGGGGGCAATTTGCTTTGCAGAGATGGATAGAAGTGCTGGCTCAAATATGCACACTCTGAAAAATTGCTCTGGCCAAACTCCATCTCATAAAGAATTATTGGGAAATAATATAGTTTCTAATTTAGTTGAATATTCTTGTTCCACTTTGGACTGAATTGGCAAGTGGAGGCTGGAGTAATGTCTTCCCTTGATTTTGATTAAGTACAAGCATGCATTTCAATTGTTTAAGATAATGACTGCACAGCCCAATGGGACACCTCCCTGCCTCAGACCCAGAATAGAAGTTTCCACATCTGAAATTATAATGTAATTTCTGCTAAATGCAACACTGCTGTGCAAAGTGTTTTCTTACAGCTTGGAGCGCATGCAAATTGGGCACAGCCTGAGGGCTGACAAGGATGCCTCGGTGCATTATTGATATGTTTCCTTTTCCCTGCTCATTCCCAGCCAAGCACCGGAGCATATTTGAGAGCAGTGTTGAAGTCCAGTAGGCAGAGGGGCAGGACCAAACAGAGACACTTGACAAACCAAACCATCCAAAGGCTGGTGTTTCTCACCTCCTCAAGTGCTTCTTGGAGTCGCTGCTGCTGCAGGGAAATGGCACTCAGAGACACTCCCCCTCTCAAAGATACCACTAAAGATCAATGACATTATGCCCTTGGGCAGATGGGGCCGGTCTGTGCTTGCTCAGCCCCTTTCTGCTGTAGGTCGGATGAATGGATCACTTAGATTTGGATGAGGTTTTTCTCCCCCACAAAGCTGGAGGGATGGTGGGAAGGAGTCTACAGAGCGTGTAGATGTCAGAGTAAAGGGAGCTGGATGGATACGGATTATTTTGTTAGGGCCGTTCTGCTAAGAAAGGATTAGAAACATTGCTATCAGGAAATTCACTGTGCACACAGCAAAAACCAGCCCTGGAAGAAAGCTCTGCTTCTAAATTAGAAACAGTATCTCACCTTCAGTCAAAACACAGAGTGAGACCAGCCTGGACTCAAAACAACCTGCTTTGACTCTTTCAGCAATGCCAGGAAGAATGGAAAACTGGGATGAGCCAGCATGGCACTGGGTGCAGTCCCAGTGGATGAAGCAGTGTCTGTTTCACAGGTATTTTGACGACAGAAAAGACATGGCCCTGTTGGAGCGGGTCCAGAGGAGGGTCACTAAGCTGATCCCAGCACTGGAGCACCTCTCCTGTAACAGGTTGAGAGAGTTGGGGCTGTTCAGCCTGGAGAAGGCTCTGGGGACACCTCAGAGAACTTTCCAGTGCCTAAAGCGGCTGGAAAGGGACTTTTTAGCAGGGCTTGTTGTGATAGATCAAAGGGGTTAAAACTAAAAGAAGATTAGATATAAGGTGAAACAGTAAAACAGGTTGCCCAGAGAAGTTGTGGATGCCCCATTCCTGGAAAATTCAAGATCAGGTTGGATGGGCTCTGAGCACCATGGTCTAGTTGAAGATGTCCCTGGCTGTGGTTTGGTTTCCCATCTGGTTTGGACCAGATGACCTAGAAAGATCCCCTTTCTAAATCCCCTCCAACCCAAACTATTCTATGATTTTTTTTAAATTATTTTTTGAGCTTTTTCTAGCCTAGCTTCAGAATAGCTTCTTGCTACTGACTGTGCAAATCATGCACACTAAAATCAACTTACAAAGCCTCTTGCTCAGGTGTATTTTTTTTACAGCTTATCTTGGCACTCAGCTGCTAACTGAAGGCTTTTCCAGCAAACACTGTTAATATTATGACTAGAATATCATGGCTCTTTTTCCAATGACAAACAAATTCGTCTATAGCCTGCCTGGGTAAAGGACAGCTGTGTATTAACATACTAAATGTGCAGCTACCTGTTAACGTGCAACTCATTAACTTGCAACTTGTTAGATCCACAGAGCCCACATCATCCCTGTTTGCATTTCTTCAAACCTAAATGCCCCAAGAAGTACCTAATTGCCATCAACAGCTGGTGGGATGATCCCAGCTCCCTAGTTTGGTAGCCAAAGAGCATCTGCCCCACAGGGCAGGGCTGGTTTAGGACACACTTTCACTTGGGCCTCTGGAAGAACTGCCTCCTTTTGGGGCAGCAGCTGGAGGCTGAGCAAGGTGCCCCCAAATGTCTGAGAGGCACAAGGCAACTGTGTTTTGGCTCATGAATTGCCCTCTAGGTGGGCAAATATGTGCTCTTTGCAGAAAAAGTGAGATGCAAGTAAATTCCATCCAGTAACTGAATTCAGAAATCCCCTCCATTCCTCCTGCATGGACACAGAGAGAGAAGGACATGTCTCTAGGAGTCCTACAGTACCTGCAAGGCTTGAAACACCAGATGAGCAGCCCCCTTCCACACCCATGCCACAGAGCAGGACCAGCCTGAGAAAAAGTGTGTCTTGTTTCCAGCAGATACCAAACTGTATTTTGGTTCTACCATCTGAGGCCACTTCTGCCTATCATTCTTGTCTTGGATGCTTTTTTTTTTTCTGAGGCAATTCCACAGCCTCAGGGGGAATTTATCCTGTCTTGAGCCAAAAGGCAAAGCTCATCAGTCCCTCCAACATTTTGGGATTTCTCCAGATGAGCAATTGGTATAATTACACAAGACGAGAGGAAAAAATGATCCTCAGCTCTCTTAGTAGCAGTGAGTTTTGCATGATTTAGCCAAATAATTTGCACACACATCCTACCCTCTTCTAAACAATGAGTGGGATCTCTAATTGGTTTCTCGGGAAATCATATTTGTATCTTTTATAGATGTTAAACAAAATGGATTTCTTCTGTATTAATCTGTCCACATTAATTTTCTGTACGCTGGATTGATGGAAATAATGAAGTGCCCCTTGGCTGACACAGTCTCTTAGAAACGCACACTGAAATTTATTTATTGTAAATAACTAAATTAATAGTAATACCATTTCAGTTATGTCCTCTGGGATGCTCCAGGATACGTCTGAACAAAGGGTTAAAGAGGTAGGTCAAGTCTGACTCCACTTTCCACCTCTCACCTCTGTGAATCATATGTGTAAGTATTTAAGAATTATGATTAAAATCCACATCCATCACACAACCTGCACCCACATCAACAAAGCCAACAAAATAAAGCAAGACAAAAATTCCCCCCACAAAAATCAAAGTAACATCATCACAACACAGAGCAAAAATGGGCAATTTACACAAAATCCACCCCTTGTGTCTTCACTACAATTACAACAAAAATTCCCCACGACCATTCTACTCTCTAAAATTGTTCAGTTCATGTTTTGCCCGACCTTTCCCAATTACAATCCTTATCTCAAATCCTTATGATCCCGGGTTTCAGCATCAGAAAGACTGTGGTGGGTTGACCCTGGCTGGATGCCAGGCTCCCACCAAAGTCACTCTGTCACTCCCTTACTCAGCTGGACAGGACAGAGAAAATACAACAAAGGGTTCATGATTTGAGATAAGGACAGGGAGAAATCTCTCACCAAAAACAATCAGAGGCAAAACAGACTCAACTTGGGGATATCAATTGATTTTTTTACCAACATAATCAGAGCAGGATAATGAGAAGTAAAACAAGACCTTAAAAACATCTTCCCCTTACCCTCCTTCCCACCCCTCCCTCCTCCCCCTCCGTGGCACAGGGAGATG
>WEIT01026182.1:0-16270 GCA_013389985.1 Dryoscopus gambensis | reverse complement strand
AAAAATATTTCCTATATCTGGTGGGAGTAGATGGACTACTCCATGGGGGAGCTACAATTGTCCTAATTTTTTCTGAGAAAAGTCAGAGAAGAAAGAAAATAACATCATTTTGCTGCATTCTCCCAGAACACTGGTTTTCAGTTTCACTTAAACCAGCAGCTAACTTCAAATAGGTTTTAGTGACAATACTCCATCCCTTGGCAATCTGATAGTGAGAAATGAAACGACACTACAATTCATGTTTCACTGTACCCAGAAGTCAGGGTTGCAAGGTTGGTGCAACACCTAATTTCTCTCATTCCTTATTAAATGCTTATTTGTGAAATAGAATTGCCAGAGGTTATGTGATTCAGTAAGTTTATGCTTCACCTGTACACAAGGTGTTTTGGTCACATAACAAGAAATCATTCTCAGATGTAATCCTGACTCTTGTAAATAGTGAACATATGCATTCATGTAGCAAAATAAACAAACCTAAGAATTTGTCCTTTCTTACAGTGCAGACGCGAAATCCTACGTTTTACTCATCCACAAATGCAAACTGCTACTCCGGTGTGAGTGGTACTGTTCCATATGGTATATTCTCAGGCTTTAGTAGGAAGTAGTGTCAAGCAATCTAAATCTGACCATGGAAAAATTTATAACAACATATTCAAGATTCTGTCTTACTTTCAAGATATCAAAGGGAAGGCCCTCCTACATGTGCTCATGTAAGGTCAAATATCACAAAGGTCTCAGCCAATGGTTGGAAAAAAATATTTAAGGGGAGAAGATTATTGAGTTAAAGATTATTGAGACAGGTTTTTGAGCTCAGCTACAATGATACCACCAGTTTTCAGAAAAAGGTGGAGGAGATCACTGTGTCTTCAATACAGATGAATTTATCATAAGCAATGAAGACTTTCAAAGAGGAGCAAAATCTTGAGTAGTTTTTCTCATCATACACCTACACAAGCTCTTCACAAACCTTTATTCTGTTGATCTTGGGCAACTAGAAAGCAGGCTGTTTACTGTTTTCTAGGATCACTATGGAGTTTTTAAAATCCACACCTATCTTTTCTTTAACTTGAGGACAATTTATTTTTCCCTGGTGCCACACTCAATCTATTTTATCAAACAGCGGTTTGGTGAAGCACAATCTTATATAATACCTATAAATTTTTTCTGACATGGAGAAATGTATGATCAAAAGTCATAAAGTGCCAAACGGATGATAAGCCCTATAATTTACTTGATAAAAGCTGACTCCACCGGAGGTATTTTAATGAATGTAATGACAGCATGTTCCAAGGGAAAAGCTTTCAAATGCTCTGATAACATTCAGTCTGTAAATCTTGTTCAGATATTAAAAGCAAATTGATTACTATAAGATGATCATCATACTTAATCTCCACATTCAAGATGCTTTATAACTGCCAGGAAAAAGCTGGAAAAAGATATTGAAAAGCAGCTATCTGTAATTCTGCAAACATATTGATCTTTTGTGATTTAGCAGTGCAGGTCTCATTTCAACTTAAGAGTTTGTATTCTGCTTCCTCAGCCCTATTTCCACAGAAGGAGTGTTGTCCATCATCTAACCTTACTGACAGGTATCTCTAGTTGCCACATTATGCATATTAATTCATCTCTTTACTCAAGCATGCCTTTTTTGTAGAGTGTTTGTAGACTGATCTTCCAAAACCATACATTATACATACAAATGTGTTTCTTGTCTTCCTTCACATTCAAACCATTCCAGCACAAGGGAGTGCCATACTGTCTGAATCTTTTTGACATACATTTTGATATGAATATTAATTAATTAAGACAATGACTTAACTTCAGCAGAAAGCAGCTTAAACCTGTTCTTGTACAGACAGGAGAATTCACCGCAAAGAATTCTTCCTTTCTAAAGAGGGTAGGAGCTGAAATGTTTATTAAAATTGGTGACTGAGACCAGTTTGGGGAAGTACCATAATTGCTTACCTTGACAA
Source organism: Dryoscopus gambensis (assembly GCA_013389985.1). Lineage (NCBI taxonomy): Eukaryota > Metazoa > Chordata > Aves > Passeriformes > Malaconotidae > Dryoscopus > Dryoscopus gambensis. The sequence continues at coordinate 14,297 of WEIT01026182.1, read as the reverse complement.
CTGCATATGGCCCATTATTTGTGGTTCTAGGGGATCTTGTCCTCACAGGGTGAGGTCCAAGAAGATGGCATTTTTCTGTAGAGTGCCAAAATCTCTGTGGGCAGAGGCCCAGCAGTAAGTCTACACCTCAGTATATAACTGGTCACAAACATTTCTAGAGGAGTGGTCCTTCACTGATTATGAAGAGATTTGTTTAGAATAATCTTTAAAAAAACCCATTGAAAATAATTTGGTGTTTACCAAATTAACAAAATGGAGTTAAGTACAACATGGAAAGATTGACAATTCTGCCCCAAAGAGAAGAAATCACAAGCCACAAAACAAATTGAATGTCAAGCAATTGATTCCTTGCTGAAGGTTCTTCAGCCCTATCAACTCTACTTCCTGTTCTAAGGAGGAATAAAACCTTTTATGCAGTAGCTATACAACATTTTTATGCTACAATGAAAGAATGCTTTTTTCAAAACAGTGTTTACACTACAGTTAGTGGCTTAATTTGAAAAGCACTTGCAATTCCACAATTTCCATAAATCACATATTCAATTTCTGTATTTCTAGTTAATGCACTTCTCATGAAGACCTTGCTCTGTTTGTAATTTAAATTTCCTACTGTTGTGGTTTAACTCCACCCCAGCAAAAGCCAGCACAGCTACTGAGACTTCAGTCTGAATGGGGGAAATTAGCACTGTGCAAGAATGATGAGAATGGTGTCTAAAATCATGAATACTTGTGCAGTACTGGTTCAGTAGCCTTGTTTTGGAGTATGAGCAATTAAAAATTCTTAAAATGTTTCCTTAAGATTATATTAAGATCCTGCCTGACCATCAGTGATAAAGGGGTAACATCTACTTTCAAGACTGGGACAAGTAGCTGTAGATTAGCTATAAGTCTGTTATACAGGCCTACCACAGGATCATGACAAACACCATGCTGAATTAGCATGGATTAAACTCCTTGTTTAAAATCTCATTACAATTCACCAGAGATTAACTAGGAAAAAGGCTTCAGCTGCAACAGAGTCTTTTATCAAAAATGCCCAAATGCGTTTCCTGGGTGATAAGGTAAAAATGTTTCAAAGTAAAGAGTATGACATAAATGCACATTGTTCCAGATTCCAAGCAATCATGGTTGGAGTAAATCTGTACAGTTTAGAGAACACTTCAGCTGTCCATTACTGAGTGTATGGGATAAAATATTATTGACAAAGTACTTGTGCTGTGGGTAACTATCAGGATTGCTAGGAGAGGAACCCTTGAACAGAGTAATTTTTAACATCAGGTTTGTGCTTCAATGTGCATTTATATGATCCTGTTTTTTAAAGTCTTCCTCAACATTTTTTGCATTAAGTGCACGTTAGCATAACTTACAAGACATTTAAAGAAAGAGGCAGCTGCTAAATATAGAGTTGGACATAAAATTTTACTTGTGAACAACCAAACAAAGGCCTTTCACAAATTCAACTGTGTCCCTGGGAAACTTCTTTAAAACTTGCTTTATAGAAAACACTTCTCTATTCTTCAGGTTTTGGCTTGCTTATTTGCTTTTTAGGGTTATATGATGAAGACATAAATATTTTAAGAGTACATCCAGCCTCTTCAGAAGTACAAACTGTTCATCATCATCATCATCACACCAACTCCTCACTGAATAACATAAATCAAAGATAATGATTCCAGAAAAAAAGTTTTAGGAAGGGTGCTTGAACAGATAGGCTTTTAGGGGAGGGAGAAATTTAATAATGATTGTTCTTATTTAACCAGAACAGTAATGCAGAGGAGACAAGTGAGTAGGTTGGAAAATTTTGGTGGAAGAGATTATTCCCAATGCAAGAGCAATGATTTATTTAAATGGTTGTAAATTGAGTAGAGTGAGAAGGATCCCCAGTCACGGCAGATACACAGACTGGGGGGGCTGATGAGCTGGAAGCCAGCTTGGCAGAAAAGGTCCTCGGGGTACAGGTGGACTCTGCGTTGATGAGAACCAGCAATAGGCCCCTGCAGGCAAAGAAGCCCAGTAATCTGAGCTCAGTTAGGAGGCGTGCTGCCAGCATGCCGCTTGGGCTGCTCCTTCCCCACACATCTGGAGCGCTGTGTCCAGTTCTGGCCTCCCCAATATGGGAGAGATGTGGGCATGCTGGGGAGAGTGCAACAAAGAGCCACTCAAACGATTAGGGGACTGGAGTAGATCTCCTATGAAGAAAGACTGAGAGAGCTGCAATGGTTCAGCCTTGAGAAGAGAAGACTTGGGGAAAACTTACTAGTCTTTTCACTGTGACCAAGCACTGGGACAGGTGGTCCAGGGAAGTTTTGGAGCCTCCATCCTTCGAGATATTAAAAAGCTCTCTGGACATGTTCCCAGAGAGGTATCCAAAAGTCTTTCCAATCCATGAGGGAGAGCCCTCCCCCCTTAATTAGCGTACTGGTGGTAAATTGATGACGGGATTGTTAAAGAAGGATTGAGCCTGTAGGACATTCACCTGATACAGAAACACAGAAAATTTACTTAGCCAGCCAAAGCTGCTTTTGTAGCAGGGATTTATTGTTTGACTACGTTGCAGGAGACAATCAAATACAAGAATGGCTGCAATGGGGAAAAAAGTCCAGTAATTAGAAACCAATAATTAGAGCAAGTAAATTTAATGTCTTAATTAAAGCTGCCTGCCACTACTGTAAATGGTCCAAAAAAAGCATTCAGAGATGAAGCAACTAGACAGAAGAGAAGGGGGCATAATTTTGTATACATTTCTGGGTTCTGTTCCAGTTCTTTAGAGAACTAAGGCTGATTGAACATGTTCCTTTCCATGTGAGTCCTTTGAATGCTCTTCTTCCTACCAGCAAGGACATGAGAAATCTCTTCTTGTCCCTCCTATTTCAGGATCACTGCAACTACTGATGGCAGATGGACACAAGGCTAGGACACATGCTGGCGAGTCATTTAGGTTTTTATAAGATGCCATGTAAATATTTTATTTGATATAGGCACTACAGGTAAAGAGTATGTGCTCTTTTGTGTGTCAGAGCTAGTGTCTGGCAAAAATACTTTGGATATATTAGCACAGAAAAAGTGGGTTCTCAAATAAAAGTTAAGTGTTGGGAGAAATCTGTAGGTGTTTAAATTTTCCATTTATAAGATAACTCTCTTTGCAATGGAACAAGGTTATAATCACTGAGTAAAATTGAGAGGTTATGAGCAAGAAAGCCAGGAAAACAAGCTATTGCTTTTCCTTGAAATCAATATAAAAGCAAAGAGAAGAAAGTACAGTTTGATTTTCTGCCACATTATTTTCATACATCACTTGAGCAATTCATTTTATTTGATTTTTTTTTTTAAACTTAACTTATTATTCCCACTTTTATTTAAATTAAATTGCTTCTAAGGTTTAGGCATCCAAAGCAAGCCATTTGGCAAAGTTTTTGAGAAGTCCTCTGCTAACAAAATCACTGTTGATGCTGGAATGAAGCTAACTAGCAGTGGCAAAGCTGAGGGGTTGTCATCTCGTCTGAGAATGCTGTTGTTAACTACTTCAGTGAAACACACTGACTATATCCAAGTAATAACTTGGATCCAGGAAAACACCATGTATCTATTAGTCTTTTCATCCAGCACCAGTTCACTAAGCTAAATTTGTGTCTCTAGAGGTTTTCATTCCATCTGGGCAACTGTTTGTGAAGATGACTGGTTAATTCTTGCAACAGGCCACAAACCAGTGCATTCACTGAAGCTTGTAAAACCAGCCTAAAAACAGTTTCCAGTTCCAAAATTTAAAAGGATTCCAGAATGAAATTATGGGGTTTTGGCTTTGGAGATCTGGTCTCCCTGGGCATTAAAACATCTGAAGCAATGACAAACCAGCACTTTGTTAAACAGACTTTGAAACCAGCACTTAGGTCAGATGCAGTGAAACTCTTGCAGAGGCAAATCTTACCTTTTAATGGGTACATGGAACTTTCCCATTAATTTAACTGAAGTCATGATTTTGTTATAGGAGTCAGGAGATAAAGTCTGACACACAGCTGAGTGGCAAGGTGAACAGACTAAACTGGTTTTGGGGGTTGTTTTTTGGTTGATTTGTTTTCATTCAGAGTTAAAGACCTGTGCAAAGCAGCTAGCACTCTGAATAGTAATTTCTGTCAACACCAAGCAAACTTTCAACCCTACTGGGATTTGATGCTGCTTGTGCTTCCTCTTGCATTGGTCTGACCAACAATCCAGGAGTTAAAGCAACAAAGCATAGAAGTCTGGCCAGCCATCAATACAAAAAACTCTCCTAAGAGAAAGTATTAATTTCCCTTTAATAGACAGATAGTAGATAGTAGTAGATAAAAGCCATTTCCTGCCCTTCCCCCCAGAGTTATACAAAGTTTCCAAGGAAAGCAGCTCTGGAAACACTTTCGTAGTATCACCATGTACTGTGATATTCTTATACTTTGGTGCATAATTAGGCTTTGCAGAGTTATGGCTGAAAGCAAGGATCTGTCTCACTCCCTCATAAGCATCCAGCTCCATCCCAAAACACTCCCATCATAATAGAGATGAGAAGCCATGCAGGAGGAACAGAATATCTCTCCTCCAAGGAAAGGCAGAGAGAGAGCTGGGGTTCAGCCTGGGGAAGAGAAGGCTCCAGGAATATCTTATTGCAGCTTAAAGGAACTTACAAGAAACATAGAAGCAGATTTTTTTAAGAGGTCCTGTAGGGATCGGACAGTGAAGAAGAGTTTTAAACTAGAAAAAAATAGATTCAGGCTATATATAAGGAAGAAGTTTTTTACAAATAAGGGTGTTGCAAGACTGGAATGGGTTGCTCAGAAAGAGTGTAGGTGACTCATCCCTGGAAATATTCAGTGTTATGCTGGACAGGTTGTGATCAACCAGATCCAGCTGATGATGTTCCTGCTCATTGCAGGATGTTGTACTAGATGACCTTTAAATGTCCCTTGCAACCCAAAATATCCTATGATTTCCTGATGAGTGATAGTTCCCTGCTGAAAGGAGCAGGGCCAAGAGGAAAGCAGAAGCACAGCAAAAGGAGGATGAAAGCCAGCCATGGATATACACAAGAAGTTATTGCCTCCTAACACGGTTGTTGCTTCATTTTGCATAATTTTATACACATGTCATGTCTTTCATGCATCATGACATGTGCCCATGTACCATCATGACAGCAAAATCCTTGAAATTGGAATCTGTGAATCAGTAGGGCACAGTTTCTATGTTGGCTACAAAGCAGTGAGCCCCTATCTTAATACTGGGACATGGCCATGCTTATATTGATTATGGTAAAGGAATTATAAGTATGCCACCATCCTATATTTCTAGCATGAGGGTTCACATGACGAATACTTAAAGTTTCTTCATCTAAATAATTGAGCTGTAAATGTGGTGTAGTATTGAGTAAACTCTCAGAAAGATCAGGGTGGTTTTTATCTGTGCCTTAAACCTGATCATCTTCCAATAGCATGACAAAGTACAGCTAATACTCTACAAATCAAATTATAAACAGCACTTTTGCTATTTCTGTAAAAGTATTATTTCAAGCACTCTTAGGATTACACTAACATTTTCAGAATGCACACTTCTAAGTATCTTCAGAAACTGTTTTACAGCCATTATGCATTTATTTTATTAAATAATTTGTCTGCATTTAAGACTCTCTCTGTGCAACCAGCTTGTAAAATATATCACTTGCTCTCTTCATACTGCTGTGGTGTCTCTGCAGAGTGGTGTTGTCTCCGAATTTGTGTAAGGGAGAAATTATTGCTGCCCATGGCATACCTACTGCCAGTGAAGAAGGTGGAGAAAGAAAGCAGGATGAGTATGATCCTGAGATGCATCTGAGGTCTTGCTCAATTTTCATTGAGAAAGTTGCTGAGAAAAGAGAAAACCTTCATATCAGCAAAACAGCAGCAGATGATAACAGGCAAATGGGCCAGGCTTGCTGATCCTGAAAGGTGCTGTTCTGTAGGGAGTAGGTAAAATGTCCTTATTTTATCTATATTTTGTTCCTGGTACATGTTCCCATGACTTGTTCATATTAGAACATATACCACATATCTATTCTGGGTAAATTACAAAACTCCATAGGGCATTGAAGTTTGGGAAAAAAAAGTAGTTTGGAGATATGTTTGGCAAAGGCAGGAAATTTGACACTTCAGGCTAGAGTTTGAAGGACAAGCAGTTTTATTACTTTATTTTTCTAAATTTTTATTTTATTATGTGTCTGAAGAATAGCTTTGATGTATAAGGGTACACTTGTAGGCATGAAAAGGATCTGGATTTGAATCCTTTTAATGATTGAATTCAGTGATTGAACTGAGAGGAGGATGGTGATGTTGAGAGCAGGAGAAGAATTATTTCAAAGTCAGAATGACACTGAGTCCTCCTTGAAATCAACAGTTATCTCAATGAAGTAGATTTTCATTAAAAATAAGAACTCAGAAAACATAAGGCCCATATGGATTGTCTTAGATTCCAAAACCTGAAAACAGCCAAGACATGCAGCAAGGTCTGTCTCCAGCAAGAAATAAGCTCCCTGTCAGGCATGCATTCTCTGAAGGTTTGGGACATTTGTCCCCATGATGGTTCCACCAACCATGAAGAGGCAGCAGCAGGGTCCCTGCTCCATGATGAGCTGACTTCTACTCATTATTCCCACTCAAAACAGGGACATTATTCTTTTCAGACTCTGTGAAGGACAGTGAAAATGGCTTTTCTTCACAGTGTTCACTCATGCAGGGTTTGACATGAGCCCAGCTCTTTGTATTTTACTACTGTTCAGCTGTTTTATTTATAACAGCAATAATTAGCTGAGATCATGTAATTGCAGCTGCTTAAAACTATTTAGTGCTTCTACACCATGACTTCCCACACCATGCAGGCATCCCATCTCCTGATATAAATCTTTTACTGCCTCGATAAGTACAGCTATTTCCCTTCTCATCAGCTTGCCATCTGTGAACAGGGGGCAAAGGGAGCTGATAGTAGCACGAAGCCTGTCAGTTCCCTCAGAGAGACACTCAGAGGCCATTTCAGAGTGTCACAGTGCATAGTTTGTCATCTCAGTTGTTGTCCTGCTCCTACCTCTGCCTGTCATGATCTCCCCAGATGACTCACTCTTGCTACACAGCAAGATGCTTGCAGCAGTGAAAAGAGAATTCCCCTTAAAAAGGTGTTTTTGGTTTACTTGTAAGTCAGTCTCCCGAGTGCTGAGAAAGGGAACTGGTGGCATCTCCTGTGCTTCAGTAGCAGATCACAACTGCTCTGCAGGCCACTGTTGCGAATACCACGCTGTCCATTGCAGCCGCTGCCCTCCATAGCCTGTGCATGGTCACACATCCAATAGTGAGCCCTGTTTGACCTTACTGACCTTCTGGTAAGCCAAAGAAGCAGGGACACCTTTGTGACGTGGTACAACCACCTGTGTGTGCAAAACACATAGAACCACAGAATCATAGCATGTTTTGGGTTGGAAGGGAGCTTCAAAGGTCATCTAGTCCTGCAATGAGCAGTGAAATGGTTAACTACATCTGGTTGCTCAGAGCCCTGTCCAACATAATGTTGAATGTTTCCAGGGATGAGTCATCTACAATCACTCTAGGGGACCTGTTCCAGTTTTGCAACACTCTCATTGTAAAAAAAATATTTCTTGTATATGGTCTGAATCTATTTTTTTCTAGTTTAAAACCATTCTTCCCTGTCCTATCCCTACAGGGCCTCTTAAAGAATCTGTCTTTACTCGGGGTTTTCCTTGGCTCAGGAAACATCCCTGTACACCACAATTCTCTGCTGTGCTGTGGGATGTACCTTAGCACCTTAAGGATGGCTCACCTTCCTTTTTTCTCAGCAGTAGCTCAGGTTTACCTGTCCTCAAGGACACCCATTACCTCCTAATAGCTTTAGGGAAATATTTTTTTGGGCTTTTTATCTGTTTGTTCTATAAAGGCACGCATGTGATTGTGTAACTGTTGTGGTTATAAATCAGTTTCCAATCTGACAAAACTGCAGGGATGGTCAGTAATACCGTCCAAGGTAATGGTTGTCAATAATGTGCCAAATATGTGTAATAAATTAGAAGTATTTAAAACCATAGCAAACATTCATTATTACAAGGATAATTTGTGATCATCATTACAAAATAATTGCTTTTCAGTAGGAACAGAACAAGAGTAATCCTTTCTTCATGTCACTGGAAGTGTAAAGCTGCTGGATTTGATTTCCCCTTGGTACTCTACTGCTTCATTTGGTACTCAGCCTTGCAAACCTGCTGTAATATCCGAAAGCAGAGCTGGACTTGTGGGTTGTGTAAGAGTCAGCACACTTGTATGACCTGCTATTCCTGTGAGAGGCAAACCAATAAGCCAGAGTACAGCATTCCCACTAGGATGCAATAAAGTCTACTTAACTAAACCATTGGAGTATATTAGCTTTACTTATTAGAAGCGAAGACTTTCCTAATCAAAAATGACCAGAATAAAGAGGAGGCTGAGTAAAGTCCATGATCCATAGATATTTTCCCATCTGCATGAGAAAGTACCTCAAAATAGCCGTATTTGTTTTAATTTTTCAAAGCAGGATGTTTAGTAATTATACAGTTAAGGAGAAAAAGGAAAATTTATATTTAGTTATGAAATAATTTTTGCTACCAGGCAATTTCAAGACTCTTCTTTGAAAAGAAGGTAAATAAAAGAGATTTGGATAAAAGTGAACATGAAATTTTGAAAAAATTGTGAAAATTGGATTTTCCCAAATAAGAAACATTAGTCAGGCCATGATATTTTTTATCATGGGATGAAATGCAGGAACTAAATTTTTTTATAAACTCTTTGTTAGGTTGCAGCTTAATAATTTCAAACATTTAGTTTTAAACCACAGCATTTTGGTTGGACCTTTTTATTCTTTGAAAGAAAAATAACTGAGCATCACAGGAACAAAATAAGTGCAAACATAAAAGAAAATAATTTTCTTTTTTCATTCTGAAAATGTCAAAAAGGATCTGTAGTCAGCTTCTAAATGCTTTCCAATCTTTCTAAAAATGAAGTCTTTTTCAAAAAGCCTGACCCATTCCCATGCAGCACATCATAATTTCTTAATAAGAAAAAAAGCCCTTATTATATAAAGAATTTCCCAGTCAGCAGTTGAAAATGAAGCAGGCTATAAAAAACAATAAATCAGAGACTATGAGATCATAATTTAAGTTTTAGTATAAAGTAAAGCACTGGATCAGTTGAGATCAGTTGCTTGTAAGTAAATGTTTGGTTTACAAGTGAATTAATTTTATTTTCATTGTTCGTGTTTTACAAATATTATACATACAGTGACTGAAGGAGCCAAGGGTGAACTTCTGGCTCTCGAGAAAAGAGTTCTTAAGCAAGGTGATACAGGCTGATGGTAGGATCCAAAGCTGGTGCAACTACCTCCAGCTGGACCCTGTGCCACTGACTGCCACCCTCTGGGATCTGCTGGTCAGTCAGTTCTCAATCCACGTCCCTGCCCACTCACCCAGCCCACGCTTCCTCAGTCTGCCTGTGAGGATGTTGTGAAAGACAGTGTGGAAAGCCTTGCTGAAGTCGAGGTAGACAATATCCACTGTTCTGCCCTCATCCATGCAGATAATTTTTTCATCATGGAAGGCAAACCGGTTGGTCAAGTATGATGTGTTTTTAATGAATTCATGCTGACTGCCCTGATCACATTCTTGTCATCCATGTGGATAGAGATGGAATAAGGTGCTCCATCAGCTTTTCAGGGACTGAGATGAGGCTGATTGGCTGATAGTTCCATGGGTCCTCCTTCCTGCCGTTTTTTGATGACACGAGTGATATTTTCTTCCTTCCAACCCTCGGACACCTCTCCTGATTGCCACAGCCTTCCAAGATGATCATGAGCTGCCTTACTATGGTGTCCATCAGCTCTCAGCACTTGTAGATGAATCCCATCAGGGCCCAGAAACTTGTAGATGCCAAGTTTGCCTACATATTCTCTAACTCAATCTCCCCTGGCCATGGATAAGTTCCCATAGTCTAGATGCACACAAATGTGATGGGAGATTCAGCCGGCAGAACAGAGGGTAAAAACAAATGCCCCAAGGGGAACACAGGGCTACACGTGCAAAAAAGTTTACATGTTCTGTACTTCATTATTGTGAGAAAATTTAAAAGAATGTTTAATGTTTATGCAGTAGCTGAGAAGTTCATGCATTAATTCACACAGAATACATGCCCAGCCATGATCAATTTATTGTCAAAATCAGTTCAGTGGTGAAGAAGAAAATGGGCTTGAAGGAACTTGCCAGACAGCTGGGTTTTATAATAGTGATTGAAACACATAGGGAGGAATGGAAAAGTAAGCAGGGTAATGGGAGAAGAAGCAAATTAACATGCAACTGGGAGAAAGAAGAACAAAAGGGGAAGTATTATTACAGAAGCAAAGTACACTGGAAAAGTCACTCTCTATTGAAAGATTGGAGCTTCCCATTAAAATTCAGAAACCGTGAATTTTGAGATCATTGCTAACTCCCGACAATATTTAGGAGCAGCTTTTTTGTTACAATTCGTATTAGTCTGGAATAATTTTCAGAGTTTACTAGAAACAGCTGATACTCTAATTAGTGAAATTAACAAAGAGGTTCAAAACAAGAGTTGGAGGATACAAATTACATTTAGTCCCTTGATAATTAAATTGTTCTGCTAATTGAAGTCACCCAAGAGGCAACAAAATTCCATGAGAGTTCAATTTTCCACAACCTCAGCACTATGATCTCAGAGATGTCTCCAGCCATAATGAGTAACAACTCCTAGAACACACATATGTCCTGCAGAGTTGCACTAATCTACAAGTCTAAGGTCTTCTTTTTCTCTGCTCATCTTGTGCCCATGGTGAATGCTTATAGAAGAAAGAAAATGAGAGAATGAGAGAAAATTATTTAATTAATGATCTATAGACTGGTAGGCAGGGCAATTACTTTCCAGAAAGAAGGAGAGCCTGGGTTCTTGTGTTGCCTCAGATAATTTCTGTGCATCCTGTAAGGATCCTTACTGAGTGATTTACAAAAGCAAAAAGCAAGAGAACTTGGCTTGGTTAGTGTGTGAGTGTCTATGGGGTTCTATTCCTAAGGGTGTTCTCTATTTTTTGCATCAGACTTTCCCAGTGATTCATTACAACACAAGCAGAAATTATTTAAGGATAGAACTAATGTGCTTCAAGTTGCACAAATATATTAAAATTAAAAGTATTGAAATACCCCCCTCCCCCCCTACCACTACTTCACAAGAAGTTCTGAGACTGAGCTCCTGAAGAAGTAAGCTATGGATGTTTTCTTATATGTGCTTTGGAATTTACATCATTTAAAAGTAGATAAACACATAATTAAGAAATTAAGAAACAAAATTCCTAGGAGTTATAAAGCACTTCATATTCCTCAAAGTACTCTAGATTCATTAAATACATTCCCTAATTAATTCCTCCACAAGCCAGTCTAAGAGACTTCACTTCATGCTGTGCACTGAGAAACTGTTGCTTGATTAACGGTTTATGTTTACTGCTCTTAATTTTTATCATTTTGTCACCAAACAAAACCAATCCTTTCATGATTTCAATTTTGCATGATTATTTGCTTACATAATAATTCCTTAAATGCCAATGACATCAGCCACCTTAAAGTCAGTGAAACTACTAATATAGTTTACTGTTATATTTTTTGCAGATGTTGTTACAAAGTTGCCTTGTTGTGCATTTAAAAAAAAGGGTTTTTACGGGGGTGAGCCCTCCAGGATACCCTCTCACCTGATAAGTACTACCCAAGCAATAAAAATAGTCTGTCTTTTCTATCTTTTAAAATGCTTAGAACATATCCATGACAGTCCATCTATTATACTTATCCAAAACCTCTGCAGCTGAGTCTTGCAGCAACGTGCAAACTGGAGATATTTTTTTTAATTTTTTTTTTTTTAGAGGCAAATTTGGAGTTTTTCAGGATGCAACTGTACAGAGTTCCAGATAATCTCAAGAAGACTCTCTTTCCCACAAAATTTTGGACAAGAAAATCTTTCAAGGTCAGTTTTTTGGCTGGATTGTTTTACAGTTCTGTGAAACCTGACTCACACTGGAGAGATTTAAAAGGAACAAGGGTTTTACTGTCAAAAAGTCAGGATGAGATTAAGGCACTTCTGCAGAATCTTCAGCATCTTGATTATGAAAATAAAGCTGTATGCAAAGGCTACTCCTGGTTCCACCTTTTATAAATTTTTTTCTATAATGTGTTGAGATTCTGAAAAGATATATGGAAAAGAAAATATAAATACATTTTCTTCAATATATTTTTTTCCTCAGGAATATGGTATCTAACAGAAGCAAGTACTGAGCATCACCTTATGTATCATTCACATGGGACACTAAGAATGCTGAAAATATAAGAGTCAACTGCAATTTGCAGATGATGAGTATGAAATATTCTAATTTCTTTTGAAATTCAACATTCCTTTTGAAAAAGAACGCAAACCATGAAACAAGGATGTGAGATAAAAATGCAAAGATGTAACTAAAACAAGCAGCCCTGCACTTTGAATTTTGCATTGTCTTAATTCATTCCACAGTATGCATTCAAAAAAACCAATTTGTTTTTTAGAAATGATAGAGGAGGTAAGGAGTTGGCCATTCTAAGTCTTTATCCTCTAACCCCAAACAGTGAAGACTGTATTTTCCAAAACAGCAGTTTACTTCACACGATGCCTTTTTTTCACACCAAGGACTTTTCCAAAAAAGACAACATAAACCCATCTTGGATTTTGTATAGACAACACACTGCTGCTTGCTCTGTGACAGGAACTCTCTGGTTTTGGAGAGTCCTTTAGATGTCTGTATGTAAAACCATGGGGATCCTGGTAGACCTGAGAGATTCCCAGAAGAATGGAGAGGTAACAACATATAAATCAACCACTATGTGGTCCAGCCACTGTGTTAAGCAGACTTTTAAAAGACTAAGGGGCACTGAGGGCAGATTTAAGAAAGGCAAACAGATGATATCCACTCCCATATGTGGCACTATTACAGACAGAGAAGCACTCACACTTGACCTGTGGGGAAAATTATATCAGCTGCGAGTTCCCTGAGCAGCTATGAATTTCACTCTGATCAAGTGTCTAATTTTTGGCATTTCATTAGTAAATGTTTCATGTTTTCTTAATCAGGAATTCTGGAGTTTTATCCCAGTGTTTGTTAAAGGTATGGGAAACTCTTTAAAACACATTTATTAGAATAAAAGTGCTTGCATTTTATTACCAAGACATAAAATGCAGAAAATTCCAAAAAAATCGATATCTCACTATATAAATTACAGTTATGTTGTTAGAAAGGCAACAAAATAGCAGCAGAAAAGCAAATCTGATCAGAAATCATGAGTTTGGGGTTGAAAATGCTTTTTTCCAAAGCACTCAGATTCTGACACGGAGCAGTAAAACTGGTATGAAAATTTAATTAGAATTGAGTACCAAAGGATATAATTAGAATAAAATTGATTTCAAGAGATAAACTTCTAAATTATTTCTAGTGGAAAATATGGTGTGGAGTGCCTCTTAAGGAAAAATAAGACTTATTTAAAACTGGAAATTACATACTTCCTAATTGGAATTCTTAAATCTCGAGCTTAAAATTAAAAAAAAATACAATTAATGATTTCATTTAGAAACAAATTTTAAAAAACAATTATTTTCTAACACAGATTTTTTATTGTTAATTTTATAAAACAATTTGATCTGTGGTTTTAAACCTTTGACTCTTTAATGGAATTTGTTTCGTACAGAAGATAATCTCTTTCAAGACCATTAATATTTATTTTCATTTCTCCATGCAAGCACCAGCAGTTAGCAAAGGGACTTACTGTTAGGAAAGCACCTTTTTCTCAGTCCTACAATATATTAATTTGGGATCCCAACTCCTACCCTAGATGAGCTACAGGTAAGTCACGTATTTCCAAGCTTGACTCTGTGTAGTTTTCTGTCCAAGGCTGTCTGAACAAAGGCTGCTGTTCCATCAAGCAAAATTTCTCAGCTCAGCCATGGTTTAAAGCCATACATGGGTCTATTTCTGCAGCATATCCCAAGTCAACTCAAGTTCAACTCAGAGGTAACCAGCAACGGATCCCAGTCAATTCTAATGTCTGGAATGTGATGCTGCAGGAGCTGTTCTGCATGTGTGTTAGTCAGCCCTGCCACAGGGGATCTGATCTTCATGGCAGAGGCAGAGCAGGCAGCAGGGAGCAAATGGATGTTCAACTCAGAGAGCTTAATTTGCATTAGTCTGCATAA
>WEIT01026181.1:6337-21508 GCA_013389985.1 Dryoscopus gambensis | reverse complement strand
ACTGCATATCTTGGTGTGTTTTGGACTGGCTGATTTCAGCTGGAGTTGAAGGGACTTGCTGTTGTAGCTCCACCAAAGACTGGTAGTACTGTTGCTGATGATGTTGCTGCTGTTTGTACCGAGACAAACTGAAAAACAGCCCTAAAATGGCTTTCAAATTTCCATTCCTTATTTCTATTAAAAAAAAAAGATAAAAGGAAGTAAAAACACTTTGGTTTTAGACTTCAGTTTTGTAACAGTCACTAAAATATCTCTGTACATACCTATAGCTATACATGTTTATGTCTTATATCTCTTCATTTACCTGTAATGTCAGAGACATTTTAGGTGTCACTGATAGTTTATTATTTATTACAATTTTTGTTTATTTATGCGTCAGTGTTGCAATAAACACCTATCTCTACAATGCCCTCACGATGAGTCATTTGCATAGTCATAAACAAGTGTATATCCAACACATAATGTGTCCAAGACACATAATCTGAAGTGAATACTCCTGTCTCAACAAAATACAAATATTCTAATTAAGGAGAAGTTCATTCAGAAAAATCTGAATTCTTTTTGTTCTTAGATGTACATCCTTTCAAACCTCATGACTTTAAATTACTCTTTTTGCTTTTGGGGCAAATTCTGTGCACATTGGTAATAAACAGTGAGTTCTGGAAAAATCAAAAAGACTATGGTAATGCTTCTTGTCAGTAAGCACATATTCATTCACACAGATGTGCAGGGAACATGAGAGAAGAAACTAAATGCAAGCTTGTTTATAAAAAAGGTGACTATAATGCTCATGATTACATCTTTAAACTTTCAAGTGACGTGATTTTATAGCTTTCTATTTTAAACTACTATTACTGATAATGAAGACTTATAAATGATAGCTTCCACGAGGCTAAAACAGCTANAAAACAGCTACCTGAATACAACTCTGCTGAACCACAGTAGCATCCCTATGTCTCCCATTCCTTTTTTAGCTTTTGCTGATCCTGAGATTTTAAAAGGATAATGCTATTCTTTGCTGATAAAGGATCTCAGTGTCAAAAAAAGCAGCCTCAGAAGACTTTAATGCAATTATCTGCAGCATGTAGGTCTGTTCATAAGCTCATTATTAATTTTCTTTGGCACTGACCACCTTGTGAAGTTTTTATTAGACCTGTAGACTTGCAACCTAACATGCAATGCCACAATCTTTCTGCCTTCCCTACAAATCAAAATACTGAGCTGTGTGTTACACTGCTTTCTTAGGTAAATTTTCAAGCTGAATTTAAACAAAATTACTGTCATTTTCCTGTTTCTTAAACCATATTAATTCTTTCATCAAGATTAGTTGAAATATTAATACATATACCACACAGACCAGCAAACATTGGAGCTTTTATGCTCACAAACTGTTCTTCAAAAGCAAACCCAATCCTGGACACTGGAATATACTTTTCAAATTGTAAATTTGTTCTAAGCAGCCATACTTTTTTATCTTCCCTGTGAAACTTTGATTACCAGTGAGATCACCCGAGATATGCAGAACTTTGCCAGAATTAGTGAACTTTTTAGGCATCTATGACTTTTGCAGTCACACTGGTTTCAAGAAGATCATAGTCAAGGAATACAGAAAACTTATATTTAAAATTATCCTAAAAATGCCCCCCAAAACTACGTAACTATCCATTTTAAGTGGCTCTGATTTGAGAAGATTGTCAGTACATGACACCAGTTTATTTATTCTTATCATTTTGCACCACTTAATGGTAAGAAAAAGAATACTTTCTTAAATCCCGCTCAACATTTTTTAATCTTAAAATTTTGCTCTTTTTGTGTTAAACTATATTTTTTACTATTTTTAGAGGAAGATGCTATCAGTAACTTTTTCTTTCCAACTTTTAATCGAGTTAAAGTTACAAGATTTCTCACAAGTAAAAAATCCAGAAATTTCTAACATGTAGTAAATACATACTCGGAAAATGAGGGGGTTGTTTTTCTTTGTAGCGACTGGATAATTATTTATCAACTGGGCTCTCAAGCACAGATTCAGCAGTCAAGATTTGAAGATTACTTTTTTTCTAGACCTCTTTGCTGAAGCGTCAAAATGAGGTCAGAAACTGGTTGTGAAATCTTCAAAGCTTGTTACAACTTATGGTTTGTTGTTCCACAACCTTTCTGGTCATTAATAAATGACCTGGTAGTAACAAGGCACTTTACTAAAAGCTTATTACAAGAAACTCAATTTCTTCTCCCCCTAAAAAATTTTAATATTCAGGATTATACATAGTCAAACTGGTATATTTAAGGGAATCACACTTCTGCAGTACTTTGAAGAATATTATTCCAAAGATAGTAGTGGATTTACTCCAGATTCATGACCAGCTGCATAACAGCAGAATTGATTTTAATCTTACTTCAGCACTAAATGTTAAAATTTGGTTTTGAAGAATAATGAGCATTTTAAATCATAGTCCTTGTATTTAGTCCTATGTACTATTATTGCTTTTAGTAGTATATTAACTTAAAGCTACACAATTGAAGCTTATATCCTATTAAAATTATTTTCCAAAGCAAAACAAAGGTAGGAATAAAGGCATTACAGAATGCACACAGATTTTGGTTTTAAAAAGTACAGAAAATGTGTCATGTACCATGTCAAGGTATTAAACAATGATGAGTATCCTCACAAAATAAATTCATGCTATTCACACATTTGATTCATACTTTATATGTAGGTAAAAATAGGCTGCTCTAGAAGTTCTGGTTCTAAACAGATTTGAGGTGAATGACAACATGCAAACTTTCAGTATTCTCTTGCAACAAGATATCTACAAGTACATACAAAGGTTCTCTTAAATCACTTAAGGAGCTTTTCACAATTTGACAATCCAAGTGAAGAGATAGGACATATTGAGTCTGTGTTGCACATTTAAAATCCTGGACAGGTTCAGGTGGTGAAAGATAGTAATTCTGAGTTAATTTAAAACTCAAATCGTGGTTAGCAACCCAAATTTTTTCTTCATGAATCTTCTAGAATTCCACTGAAATTATCATCTCTGGGAAAACAAAAATTTCCTTCCAGTTTTTAGTTTTGCTACAAGCAAAATAAAAATACAGGGTTGCATCTCTGGACCTATTACCTTCAGGTGCCATAGAGGTCAGAGGGATTTTGAAGGTTCACAGCACCTTTCAGAACTGCTTAATTTGCTACAGGACAAAGACATATACATTTTATTAATTCGCTTGCCTCTTACATGAACAAATATTACATAATAATTAAGACAATTGATATTTGTAATGCTTTTTGTTCATTATAGTTATTAATTTAGTTGCAACCACATTAGGCAATCATTTAAGGTGAGTAATACAGCAGAATAACTGAAACAGCAAAACCATTCACTCTTTCACTTAGTAGACGACATCAAAGGAATACTATAATTTTCAGACTCATCTGGACAGCATTACTGCTAATAATAAATTTGCTGAAACAAATAGTCTTCCCTGGGTTTATTTAACTGAGGAAGATCCTTATATTCTTGTTTGCTGTTTTGAATCAAATACCTGAACAAGTTAAAAAAAAAATATGCTTGGGAAGTTCTGTGCCTGTCTAATATTGGGGAGGTAACATGAAAAGATTAATACAATTGAAAAAAATATTGTTTTAGAACATTGTCTCAAGCTTCATAAACATTGCATTTCTTGGTTCAATTTCAAGGGAAAATTAAAAGGAATCTCTCTCACTTGTTATCACTAATCTATATTTGCATGCTGTTCAAGACAGCTGGAGCTTGGTATTTAGGTGCAAGTGATTTGTGCTAAGAAATAAAGGTTTCAGAAGAAAATCTTGTTATTTGTTCTGATGATTTGTTTCTCTTACCTTCTGCAGAAAGACCTTGGACATTTACGCCTCTGGCTGCCAGGAAGCTAAGGCAGACATCAACATTCTCAATCTGCAACATGAATAGAAATAACAAGCACCATAAGACTATTTGACAAAATGTAGAAATGTTGGATGAGGGGGAAAAAAAAAAGAAACTGCCCAGGAATGAATACTTTACATTCATTGCATACTACAGCTCTTTACCAAAGTTTAGCAAGAATGATTACTGCTAATTGGGGAATCGAGATAAAGCTTTCATTGTCCGCTCTGGTGTTTAAAAACAATTCACAAATGCCTGATCCAGAATGGCATGCTGGCAACTCAGTAACCCACCTAGTTAACATAAAACTGGATTTTGTATGCGACAAACAAGCAGCAATGAACAATGAAAGCACCCATAGAGAATTAGACACCGAGTATATGTCTGGAGATGGGAGCGGCTGAGTTTACTAAAAAAATGTAAGCAAAAACCTACAACAGTGTTAGCAAAGGTACTTGGGATGATGTAGGATTCTGTGAAAATGACACCACTTTCATTAGTGGTTGTTTCTCTAATTTCTTTCCTTCAAATCTTACAGTAAGTAATTTATTTATTGTTTATGCTCCTCAGAAGAGTTCTTGCTTAATAAAGAACATGGTGCTGGCTTCTCTTGGTGATTTAGAAGAAATGTACAGTTATCACAGAGAGCTTTAGGTACAAAAATGTAGCCTAAATGTAGATCAACAAAAAGATAAAACTTCTGCCTCTAAAATGAATAATCACAGAATTAGACCGCTTTCATGTGTCTGTTTCTAACAGATGTGGGAGACGGGGTGTTCCAAAAGGTTCTCTTGAGTCACCATCCTCAGCAGATTATCCCAGTCCTTCCAGGACCTATGAAGGAATAATCAGCTATAAATGTAAAAACTACTACCTTTGTCTATAAACATGCTGCTATGAAAACAGAAAAATTATGTATAGAGAGGTGTTCTGTTTCAAGTAGCCTCAACAGATTTGATTTTAAATACTTTTTTTAGGTTGATGCATTTTTTCAAGGCAATTGGGACCACCAAAATGTAACAAAATTTTAACAATTTTTAAGCAAATGGGATTTTAATTATCTGTTATCATTGGAGAACATTAAAAATAAAGCAAAGTTTATTCAACACTAAAAACATAAACCTGCAGTAGCTCAAGTCCATGCAGCTATTTTATTTGAATGTTTACATTTTACAATGTCTCATGTAAACAGCTTTCAACCATCACCACATAAGGGGTAAATTCATTCTTGAATGAAAGCTACTTGATCCTTGGCAGTATCTCTTCTCTCCTAGAAAAGTCTTTTACTACTGTAATCTTTTTGTATTGGAGTTCAGCCATTATTGTCTGGAAATGGTAGTAGCTGAAAGGAGATAAATATTCTTTTTACTACTGACCCTAAAAATATATATTACAAGTTCACAGACTGTCTTGATCCATGAGTATAAATTTATAAATATATTTTATAAAGTTATAAGTACCTGCAAAATATTTAGGTATGATCTTCAAGGACAATAAATGTCAAAACATTACTAAGCATATTTTTAAGAAGTCTTTTCAAACCTTGATTTCAAGGACATGTTAACATTTACAGGGAATGATAAACAATCTCTTTACTGAATCAATTACAGAAGAAAACCAAGACTCAAGTCTGCTGTTAAACTAATGAAAGTTACTAAAAAATTGGGGTCTACTATAAAGTTTTCATAAATCAGTTTGGTGGGTGTCACCAATTTTCACAGCTTTGAATGTGGAATAACCATCCTGAAATCAATGGGATTACTCCAGCTCTGGCCCAGCACAGTCACTGCAGCAACCCAGGCATTAACTGTCATTTTCTTAAATGTTTCTGTAGTTTTACACCACAAAAAAACTCCAAATTAACCAGGTAATTTTGTTAAGACATAGAGACATGACACAGCTAAATCAGTTGCAAGTTGGCTGCAGCTAAAATAGGAAGATCTGGTTCTTCCTCACCTCTTCTTCCTCCCAGGTGTGAGGGCGCTGCTGGGGGGCTTCAGTGCTTCTCTGAGTACACCGGGAGCTGGCTCCACGCAGAAAACTCGCCCAGCAAAAAGGCAGATGGACTTCAGTGATTCCAGCTTCCCGTGCAGTCAGATAAGCACAGGAGCCAGCAGAGGGGAGGGCGTGTCCCAGCCTGAGTAAAGCATCGTTTGGGAGAGGAAAGGGGAGGTGGCAAGGAGGGACAGGCAGATGGTGCCACTCCTGGTGCCAGTGGCAAGGCACTGGGCTGGCTCAACCCTGACCTCCAATTAAACCCCTGCATCAGCTGAGTAAATAATGCACATGAAGAGAATATTTCTACTTGGCCTTTAAACCATGTCAATTACATAAGAAAAAACTTTGGACAGAAATTTTTCTGCCCTGAAGAATTGAAAAGAAATGAAAATTTGTTTGGCAATTAGCTGTATAACTCATTGTGTCTTCAGACTCTAAAATCAACCATAATGCAGTATCACTAACTTCAAAGATGGGAAATTCTGCTCTATTACTTCGTATTGGAAGCCAAAGGGAGGGGGAAAAAAAAGGAAAGAAAGAAAGAAAAATCAGGGCACTACATCAGTAGCATCCATCTTCAAATAACTGGAACGATATTTCCTAAAACATATTCTAGTTTAATCAAGTAATTTTTCATAATTAATGGGCACATCCCCTCCACAGGAGTTCAGGAGATACAGATATAACAAAACCTAGTTCACTGGAGAACATTTAAGCCCTAATGTGAAAACATCTCAATATCTATCTGCAATACCGAAAGGCTTGTACATAATATGCTTAATACCTAAACCTTCACGTACACTTAAGGTGAGAAATATCCTATAGCAATAGCACCTGGTTACTTTATGTGTCTACTTTTACAGCATGTGTCTTTGAAGTCGTGTCTCTTAAACTCTCATACAAAACTAATCATTGCCACTAACACCAATGACTCAGTTTTCTGCAGAACTACAATGCAAATTCTGTTTTGCTCCAGAGTTCACCAACAGCAGTGTAACAGACGCCCTGAGTCCAAAGTCACGCTTTTCGTAGGGGTGTATGAAGCAATAGCAGTGGC
The DNA here is from genome assembly GCA_013389985.1 of Dryoscopus gambensis. Taxonomy (NCBI): domain Eukaryota; kingdom Metazoa; phylum Chordata; class Aves; order Passeriformes; family Malaconotidae; genus Dryoscopus; species Dryoscopus gambensis. Next base: position 14,554 of record WEIT01026181.1, on the reverse strand, counting down.
CAACTTTCAGACAATAGACTGGGGTTGCACTGTTAGCCTCATAATAAAGTCTTGTTTTGACTTGTGAATTGAGCAAGTTTGGTGTGGCAACTCACAGCCCCAAAATACCCCTGAAAATGTCAGAAAACAACTCTTGCAGTCAGTTTTCTGGTAATAACTATTGGTCTATTGGTTACCATACAACTCTCAGAAACTCTTAGAGGATTCAGTGGGACATGCATTAATACATATTTGGGTTATTTTCACTTTCTTTCCTCTCCAGTCTAGAAAATGTTAGTCTTCAAATTGTCCCATTTTGAAGCTTTCAGTGGGTCTCTAAATATGCTTTAATTACCTACTTCTGGCCCTGGCAAACCACAATTATTCTTTGAACTCAAACCCAAGCAGCCCCAAACATTTTTTCTTCAAATTCACTTGCAGATGAGAGTAATTTTGCAATTGCAAAAGTTCTAAGAGATTTCAAGCAGCTTCCATTCCTCGGTACTGTTTCAATCAAGAGTGGTACGAATTCCTGAAGCTCATGTTTATACAAGTAGTTAGCAATCAGGTTATTATTCACTGGGGTAAACTTCTCCTAGAGCTGACACCATGTATGTAGAATTTTACTGCTTTTTACTGCTTTTTTCTACATCCCATGTATGTAGAATTCTACCGTGGCTGAAGGTTTTGTGGTGTAACACAAGACAGACACCAGATATGAGCACAATTCTGTGGTGAATTTTGCTCGCAAAAAGAACTAGTTTATAGCAGAGATTATGTTTATCATTTGAGTGAATTGTATCATCAGAACTACAAGGTGTTGTATCACAAGATACCGCTCATTACAGTACAAAATTCAGGATATAAAGACTGACTCCAAATCTTGCATATCAAGACAGAGAAGAGTCCCAAATGTGCAAATTTGCTTGTACAGGTACATGTTGCCAAGATCAGACTGTTGTTGATAAAGCTCTCCACCACTGTCAATATCCAATTTTTATTTTGTTCCAAGTCTCTTATTTTATATTAAAGATTCAAAAGACTGGAATAAATGCAGCACATTGAATAGCAGACCTGCTGTATTAAAAATCTTAACTATAAATAGGATATGTAATTAACGATATAATAAACCTTCATTGCCATATTGATATTTGCCACTTAGCTATTCAACTTTCATCATGTTATAAGTCAATCAACACTACATGAAATTGCTTTTCAGAGGTAACAAAAACCTAATTCTGAAACCTAACCACCTCCTTATCAAAACTCAAGGGTACTATGTCAAATTCTGAAATGTAGCTTCAGTACTGTGGGTAAAGATACAATTGGCTAAGATGATGATAATTTAGGAATTAATTTGTGGGCATCATCAGGTAGATAACACCATTTGATTATTTTTAAATTAAGCCTAATGAGTTATGCTTACAACATACTAAGCTTTCTTCATAAATCTGATCCTTTTAATAGTATTCATACACACAACATCATGAAAAAAGCACCTGAAATACTTAACACAATTCTTACACTGACATTTAAGGGGATACACTTCATATGATGATGTACAAATAAACAGAAATGCCACAGCTCTGATAATATTAATAGATTAGGTGGGATGCAAAGAAGATACATTGCAAATATGCAGTCACACATTACATTGCATAGTTGTGGGTAATCTGCTTTTGTCTGAAAGGTATTTAAAATTTAACTGACAGAAATAAATCACTAAATCAGACTAGGGGACTTGCATGTAGCTAAACAGTAGTAATTAATACCTAGCAGACTTACAGGAAGAGCTAATCTGTGGGATGTATTCACCAGTGATTTAACACATAGAATATGTTTCTTTATTGCTATTATTTTTGCTGTTGCCAAGATTAGTTTTCATCTCCTTTGTCTGACAGACAACACTTTCTTCACTTCCAAAAAATAAATTTAATTGTGGGATGCTCAGAACACATGTAATTATGACTAACACAGCATTATGTTTCTCTGTGTGTATAAGAAGCTTGAAAAATATCTTGCTTTGACTAACTCCCTTTTATTAAGTTTATGACAATATAGTTTACAAGAACACATACACCTATACACAAGTTAGTTACTGTTTGCCTACTTTGAGCTTCCTGAAGAATGGGACACCTTTATAAAAACAACACATTATTATAACCACATAGTGTTTTTATATATATATGCTCTTAAATACTCTTCATTATTTTGACAGCAAAAGTAAAACAATAATTTCAGTTAGCACTTCATTCAGTTCTATCTTCCACAGTTATTTGTATGTGTTTTGACATTCTGATCCGTGACCCAATTCCCAGATAAAATTTGGCAAAGGATTTTCCCTTTTGTAATGTTGCTGATGGTTGACTAAGGACATGCGTGGAAATAGTATTCCACAGAAATCCAGAGAATCACATACATACTCACTTTCCAGAGCACGGAAACTCCATAAAGCTCTTCAGTATTTGTTTTTTTCAGCTTTGTTTTTCTTTTTAATTGCAAATAATAAAAAGTGCTCATTTTAAGATTGGTATTACAGTATGAGATAGTGCGTGTCAAAATAATTGTATTTCAAACACACTTTACCAGCATGTTTCTTCCTAAATGTCTCCAGAGTAATTAACCTGAGTTGAGAGACATGCATTTGAATCTTCCTCTTGCATGGATATTCATCACTAATACAATTTGGGGAGGATTTAAATGAATGCAGAATTAGAAAATATATTATTGTTGTTACACAGCTCCTTCTCTTTCAAGTTCCGTAGCACTAGTACAACCAAAATCAAATAAAATTCAGGCCTTACAGGTGGCAACCTGGACTCTAAATATTCACAATTCACATGCTGCATAACATTATTAAAATTTAAATAATGTAAAAGCCGATACCATTTGTCTGATTTTAACAGGAATCAGTCATGTAGGGAGACACACCAACTTTTGAGTTCTGGCTGCTTACTTAGTAGTAGGTGAAGTGTCAGTGATCTGGTCTTAATGGTAGGCTCTAAAAAGATCAGAGGTTCAGGCAAGTAACCAAAACGTCTTCATGAGTGAATAAAAGCATTTTTGATGCACATGTTTGAGTTGGTAAGAGAACTAAGCTTTCCATATAGATTTAGCTATACAAAATGCTCTGGGAGAAACGGAAAAGTATTTCAAGGTGGAAATAGCCTCAACTCTGATTTTGCCTTGTCTAAGAGCAGTAAGAGAATTCATCATGTACATTCTGACATGTTAATGGTTAATCCTCACACACACACTACATAAACAGACTATTCTTTGGCCAAACATGTAATATTTCACAACCTGTTCTGCCCAAAGGTGTTCTCAGATATTTAAAAGGACAAGTTTATTTCACTTTCTGTTCTTAAATGACTCATACATTGCACACATTGTGACCTGTTGACAACTCACTTGTTGCGTGGGAAACACCCAGATTTTCGGTTTGCTTTGTAATTTTGTTCCTTATGGGTTTTCTTCCCAGCTGGTTTCACTAGTTTTTATTTATGTGTGCCAGTCCTTAAAACAAAGAGCTAAAAAGTTGCAAGGTAGAGATATTAATAGAAAATGCTTGCTGTTCTATAGTGTCATGCTTTTATCCTCAGTTTTATCTTTATTTATTTTGTTTTATTTATTATAATATTAGGATTATTTAACAAAATCAGGCTTCATGAATCAGGGAGGTGGACATCCAGCTTTTTTCACTATGTACAAATGGGCATATCTCAAATACTTCTTTCACTAGAAAATGAACAACAAACCAGTCAAGAACTTGCTCTATTTCAGTGATAACTGAACATACTGCCTGCTATTCTACTTGCAAGCATGTTGGCTTTATACATATCTGTACCCACTATGATTTTCTAAGGCTGAGTATTGGATGCAGAAATGCATTTTTGATAGCTGACTTACTCTAAAGAGGTCCAACTGAAGAGGTTAAAAGCACCATCCAGATTAAAATTAGTATACCAAAATGAATTACCCAGTCCAATGTTCTTATCCTCCAATCCATTCTTCAAATGCCACACATTCAACACTGTTTGGGAGTCTAGGTGATTCTTAAATGATCACTTAAACAATATTCACTAGTGACAGTCCCCTGTTCTTCACTATAAGAAGTTCAGCACACCTGAACTTCTGCTCATCTCTTTAGAAAAATATGCAACTGGTAATAAAATTAAAATATAAAAAATCCCTAATGCTTTCATAATTGTACATGTCCTGTGCGGTAAAAAGTATCTAATCCATAAAAAGTAAACAATTATGATTTATTTGCTATAACATATGGTAAGATTTCTTTCAATTACTTGTAAAGGTACCAATCAGTAACCTCAATCACTATAGAAAGCACCTTCTAGGCCATGTGCTCCATTCCATTTGACTCTGTTGTTGATTTATCTGCTTTCTGTGAAAAGTTGTAATGAAATTTTACTTGCAAAACTGTCGTACCATTTTCACTACACTGTATTGTTGTATGTTATCCACAATAGCTGATTCCTAGGTGTTCTAAAAGGGAGGATCTTTTTTTAAATTAAAGAGTAGGATTTCAAAGGGAACAATGTGAAATAGACTCATACGGGCTCATTTCGCAAGTATTGAACTATAACAAGCAAGCTAGTTATTTTTATATATATGTATATATATAGTGCAGTTTAAAGTCGTTTAGCACAACTGAAAGAAAGTCATCTGCTTTCCTGTCTCTTGAATATTCAAAGTTGTATGTCTTTGTTAACATGTAAATGTGTTCATACTAAATTAATTACAGATTTTTAATTTTGAGGAAGACTGTTTAAAAGTTGTATATTTCCATCAAGATTCCTCATGAAGAAAGTGCACAAAGTATTATTCTGTAATTTGAAAAAATATTTTTTACTAATACTACAGAATAAGGACACTTTGGAGGGCAGAAAATACACACAAATTCTTCCAAATCTGAAGGTAAATGCAATGGGAAGAAATGTGGCCCAGAGTAATGCAAAACTTATGACTCTTCTGAGGAAGTTCTTTAGTTTTAAATTTGCAGTTTCTGTGGAAGGTGCTTGTATGGCAGGCTGCATGTTGCACAGTTCCCTTGGCCACAGACTACTGAGATTCAGTGAAATTTGCCCTGAATCCCCAGCTTCCCCTGCAGAAACGGGGAAATTTGAAGAAAGAGAAAACGAGGAGATAAACAAGCTCTCAAAAACCGTGTTATTTATTTTCTGGTAATTTCTTTCCCATAAGCTCCTACCATGGCAGCTTATTAGAATAACTTTTTGTGACTACACTGGGAGGTAATGTCAAGTTTCCATGGGTGGTGTAAATTAGAAAACCCATCCAGATAAAACAGGTGTTAACAGTCCTGCTGGGAGATATTTAGTGCATTCTGCTGACTTGCTGTTGCACGTGGCCCAGATTAAGGCACGTTCCATATTTCTATCAAAATTATGACACATTTTAGGGGGTTAAGCAGAATACACTGACACGCAGACACATTCGGCTTAACTCTTCTGTAGCAAACTCCTCATTATTTGCAATAGAACAATTTAAGGAGCATTTAATAAAAATATCTATCAGTGAACCATATAGCTTCATTCCAGAAAGCTGTTCCAAGCAAAGCATTGACTTTGTAATAAGAGATCATACATGCAAATTAAAAACTGATTTACTGGAGGCATTTGGGGAGAATTTTACCTTAGAGAATAATAACTACTGGTATGTAGAAGGCCTCCCAGGCAAAAATTTTTAGGAAATGATGCTGGAGTTATTTAATTATTAGTTATATTTTGAGGAAAAAATGAAAATCTTATTTAAAACTGAAACAGCTTCCACTTCCTTTTCCAACAGATATTAAGGAACACGCACATGAAATTCTTCCAACATGCAGTCCAAACACGAAATATGACCAGTAAACCCAGAAATGTGAAAACAAATTAACTTCTCAAGTACTTGGAGAATTCAACAGACATATGTACTGACCTGCTGATAAAAGAATGTATGAGGTCACTGCTGAGGTCAAAGCATGAGCTGGGGTGTGTATTGTTTTTAAGAAAATGGTACAGTGGGAATTGGATCCCTTCTGGCATGAATTACTGTCAGCCCTGTCAGGAACACAAAAGCGACAATTGGTGTTGCAAATTTTTCACCTAGCCCCTCACTTGGTGCTTGGAAACCTTAGAGTGAATGCGAGATTATTTCTGCAATGGCAAATATAGAATACAGTTTGTTTGTTTGTTTGTTTCTGTCTGTACACATCAGTAAGTTAATGAATAATTTAGTTATTTTAAATTAAAACCAATCCTAATCATAATTTTTAGATGGCCAAACAGATCATTAGAAACATCTGCTGATCACTTTCATAGAAAACCAAAAAATGCTCCATCCACAAACACCAAAAACCCTCCACCACATAAGAGAAAAATGCAAAATTTTACTTTGATCATCTGTATAATTATGTGAGCTTGCTTCTTGTCTTCCTTTTTTACTCACTACTCTGTTTCTTGTCTTCTCTACATTTGCTCTCCCCTTTTTATACAGCAGTCTCTGCAGCAGATATTCTAAAGCACAAAATACAGCAATGGTAATTTATGAAATGCTTTTGAGCTACTATAATAGAAATTGTGAGAGGAAAGTTTTGTAATTTTGATTGGAATATAGTGCTGGGTTGGAACTCAAAAAACCATGGATGTATTTCAATATGTTGCACAAATTTCTTAGAAAGCTAAATACGGCTGCACAGCTGAATGGATCAAAAGAAAAGACAGGGCAAAATTCTCTTCCAGTGTCTGAAAGTAACTTGCTACTTCAGGACTCTCATCTCCACAGGCCTGAGGCCACCATCACCATGAAAGAACCTTATACATGCACTAAGAACACAAAATTGAAGATAAATACTACCCTGGGAGTACCTTTTTTTAAGGCAATGATAAAAAGAACTCTGTTTGAACACAGTGTTTCTTAAAGCAATGCTCTACTCTAGTGAGCCTTTCTACAATCTTTTTTTAACTTATGTAACACTTCTGAGTCAGCAAGGTACCAGTGTCTAAATATTTATGGAACTTGGCAACTTTTGAAAATTGGACAGCATTGTGAAAACGCACACTTCTTTAAAACAGAGGAGGTTGTCTCCATTAGGTCTAAAGAGAGTCTACAACAGAGTTTTCATTTACTAGATTTAATTAAACCTTTGAAAGAATTCCAGTTTTCTCCTTCACCACTACTTAGTGCATAGTGACTTCATTTAGCTCACTCAAAAAAGTAGCTTTTAGAAATAAGGGCAGTACAACCAGTGATGGAATGAATCCTTTAAAAAATATGTAAACAGGTAAACTACAAGGCATTTAACTTCATCTCTTGAACTTTGCAACTGGAATCCATCCAGATGTACTTCGTGCTTTCTGAACCCTCCTTCTGGAGGAGATAATTGTAGGAAAGGGTTGGAGGAGTAGGGAAGAAAGGGATTATGGGAAGGAGGAGGGTAGACAGAGGGCCACGCCACGTGGTGTCCTCCACCTTGAGGAGCAAAGGGATTCGGGAGAAAAGGATTGGGGAAGCCATTTTGTATAACCAAGGGAGTTGAAACTGGGGAACAGGTAGTGGGAAGAGGGATCAGGAAAGGGTCCGACATGAGCGGTACCTTCTTGTCTCGGCAAGGGGATTGAGGAGACCGAGGGGCCAGGGAGACGATGGCAACCCTGTGCACACTGGCAAGCTGTATCTCCCAATCCCTCCAATTTAGGGGAAGAAGGTTTAGGAGCAGGGGATGAAGGAGGAGGGGTAGGGATATGAACAGGGGATAACAGTGATGACTTTTCTTTGATTTTCCCCTGTTCCGGTAGTGAATCACAAATTAAAACCAACAAAGGAAAGAACTTTGCCACAGAGGTGTCTCCCGCTACCCTCAGGGAAGTCAATTTGACTCCCACAGAATCCCAGAAAGAGGGCAATTTAACATCTTCGGGAAACACCCAGGGAAAATAGAGAAACAGCCATCCCACAAAAGATTTTAACAATCACTTAGAAAATTTATGCCCACACGCTTTAAGGGAATCCTCAACTTGGGTATAAACCTCTGTCTGGTGTGCAGAAATTTTAGAACCCATCTTATAACAAAACAAGCACACCAAAACTTCACCCCAGATCATGGAGAAATTCAAAACAGAAAATGAACTTCCCCGAGGACCAGAAATAAAACACAATTCCCCACCCCATGGGGGAATATACTTACTGAAGCTTTGTTTTTTTGTTGTTTTTTTTTTTTTT
>WEIT01026179.1:58686-86055 GCA_013389985.1 Dryoscopus gambensis | reverse complement strand
CAGTAAAATATGAGTGCAAAAATAGATTCTAGTATAAGAGTAATATGAAATTTTAAGGCTTAATGTTCTCATTTTTATAATGATTCATCAGTTACAGTCCTTCTTTTAAAAGATAAGCTCAGTTCAAACTTTGCCAAGTTGGACTGTGGTGAAAATACATCACATCAGTCTGTTGAGATGTAGTAGTAGGGACATAATATTTTCTTACCCAGAAAACCAACAGAATAATACACTTTATAGCACTCCAACCTCCATCATCAGTAGAACCATGATTTCACTAGAGAGGATTGGTGCTTAATGCAGTATTCATCCAGAAAGGTTCAAAGGCACCAAGCTGACAGATATACCCGGGCTCTTTTTATTTTCTTGCAGCATGTGTTCCATACCAGAAACACATGTGCAGAATTCTGTTGATAGTGGGGCCTTCATCTGGACTGAAGTGCTTTATCCCAGGTGATAGCCTGCTGTTCTCAACAAGTGTCAGATGATGTACCAAATTATCAGATAAGCATTTCGTTCCCTTACTTCAGCCAGTATAATGCTTGTTATTTGCAGCAGATGATTTATAGCAAAATGCCTGTAATGGCAACTGTAAAATGTTGAAAAATGATAACGCTTTTATGTCATTTCATATCTGGACATGGCAGTGGATGCTTGCCAGCTCTACAGCTTGATGTGTTATATGCACCGGTTCTTTGATGTTCCACTTGCAAGAAGAAATATTTCCTTGAAGTTGGGCAAAGCTTAATATTTTTGCTCCTTCTGAAAAAGATCACTAGTTGTGTTTTAAAAACTTCCAAAGATTTATTTCAAGGTTTATGGTTTTCTTTCAGACAATGAAAGGATGGAAGTGGATGAAAGACTTAAACATTTTTAAAATTAGTTTTCAGAAGTATATATGTAATAATCAGCTAGGACTTTAGAGTTTATATACAGAAGATAATATATTTAAAAGAATAGAGCATATGTAATTCATTTGATTTATATAGTGCTGGATTCCAATTAGGCAGGCTGATATTTACCTTTAGTTTTAATGACATGAATAATCCCATACACGTCAGTAACCTGCAGAGTCATGTGGTCATATTTGCAGCACTGAGGACTTTATTTCCATCATCATGGAATATAGGTCTTGGACACATGGATCTTCAACACAGGGTCATGATACAAAGGTGAAATATTATGTAAATGTAAGAAAATCTGGATCTTTTATAGTAAAACATTAGAGTGAAAATGCATCAAATGGAAAATTAGTGTGGAGCTTAAACCAGAATCCACTGATATTTATAATAGTATTTCCATTAATTTTGGTAGTCTTAGAATTGCAACCATACATTATACAACTGGTTGGATTTCCTTGCTAACAGCTATATTATTCTAGAAAAAATTTTCTTTGTTTTTTGTTACAAGTATTATTGTGGTAAATAATACTGTCTTACTTGGTAAATTTCATGTGCAACATTTTATTGCAAAAAGTACAAAGTTAGAATAAGCAGCAATTCGCTCTATTAGAATTAATGATTCTTGAGCCAGTTTGGAAGTTCAATAAAATACTATTGCTTTTCTTAAATGTTTGATAGGATTTTCACTATGGATGCCTGTAGTCTGAACTGTTTGACCAGTGTCCTACAGTGAGTAAAACTGGTTCCAGACTAAGGCCTGTAACTTTTTTTAGTTATTCCATGATGATAGTACTTTTGTTTTAGACAAGCTTATATTCCTCATGAAATGTATTTGTGTAAACATAAATGTGACTTCAAGCTCAAGGGAGCTTTTACATTCTATTCTGAGCATTTTTTGAGAACATATAAGAACATCATGCTGTAAAGGTTGGATGGCGACATGCAGGAGTACAAAAGAATTCCTGTTTCTCAGCCTCTGTAAACAAAATTGCTGAAGACTAAAGGAAGGTCATCATGGGCAGCAAAAGTAGTAGCACTAGAATAATAATTAATTTAGCTACTGTTTCTTAAAGTAGCAGAATAAATTATGGATAAGTTATTTTTATTTTTTAAAGCGTGTGTTTTAAAGGGAGAAGAAAAGTAACTTTGTGAGAATCCCACTAGCATGCACTGAATTCTCACCATAGATGCTGGAAGTTTGCACCAGTCAAACCTAATTCCCATCTATATACATGGAACTGCTGGTGAACCAGCAGCTTTCTACATGTTCTTCTCTCTGCTTTGTGCTCCCTTCCAGGGGGATCAAAGACTATTTTGGAGACACACTGAGTAACACCAAAATCAGAAGCCAAATCCAAACGTACAAAATACAGTGGGAAAAAAACTAATAATCCTTTTCTCTACTGACAATATTCTTAACTGGCACATTTTTAAAAAGGCAAATAAAAGCCTCCCCAGAAGAACGCTTTCATAAGCAACAAGTGACTTTAATGGAACACCAAGAGGGGTTATGAAGTTAAGACTGTCGGACAGCATCTATGCTAAGACCAGTGTGGATTTTATTTCCAATAGCAAACAAAGGCTCTGTCCGTAACTCCTGGGTTGACTTCACCCTGTCTCAGTGCCTGAGGCAGATGGCATTCTTTGGCACCCTTTGCATACAAAAGGTATGAGATGTTCTGCAGTGTCAGAAGTCAGATGGCTCCTCTCAAGTGTGTGAGCTGTGCTTTTCACCCACCTGACAGAGAAGCAAGCACTGTTTCCAGTGTTCAGCATAAAGGCTTGTCCTGAACAGAGAGGAAAGCCAACACGCCTCTGAAGTACAGTGTCAACATGCAATGCTTGTGTAAAAATTCCACTTCATATTGGCCACCTTAGATGGAAACATTCCCTGGCTCTGATCTGCAGTACTAAACCTACCACACGAAGAACAGAAATCCAAGCTGAAAATACAAACTTGTCTCAAATCAAAATCATATGTAAAACTGTTGTGGACGGCATGGGGTGAAGAAGGGACAGTCCTCTGTAAAAATGGTGAAACAAGGCAGACAAAACTGAAGGAATGTTTTGTTTCTTTCTTCCCCTCCAACTTCCGTCTCAACTCTGTGGGTGTTCAGGACTTGCAGTGTCAAACTGTTCACCAGCAATTGCATTTAGGAGCCTTGCAAGTCTTTGTGTGTAGTATAAAGGGTGGCAGCCCAGGGGCATTATATCCTACTGGTAATGCACACAGGCAAGAGTGAGACTGATGCCTACAAATAATCCCCTGCTCAGGAAATAATTCTCAAGTACTTAGCACAATCATCCCCTTGCTTTTAAAACCCAAGACAAAGAAAGATTCATGGGAAAAGGATGTGGGTGCGACAAGATGGTTTCAAGATTTTAGCAGGCAAATGTTTAATTAGCATTGGCTGCATTCAGGCTAAAAGAGAAGAGAGATGTGCCAGCTTTGCAGCAGCATTCTGCTTGATAGAGGATAGACCTAATTTCTGCTGTTTTGCTCATTGCTGATAATCTAAGGATTATAAACATGATATCCTGCTCTTCTAGAAGATTACACTTTCTTGTTTATGTTTCAACATTTGTCAAGATCCAGCTGAGCTACTGAAATTAAACCAGAAGTTGCACTTGACTGTCTGTAAAGGCAGAATGACAGAAGGAGGAAGGGAGAAAGGATTCTGAACCTAGGGAGTGCAAGCAAGGCTGAGTGCTGCTACACCACTCATCATTATTTAGCATCCTCAGGAAGATCCACATGTCCTTATCTGGATCCATGCTGATAGATGCTCTGCATATATCAGAAGAACAGCTAGCTTGTCTTACTGTTTTCATAGCCTAAGAGGAAAGGAAACACAATACAGCAAACATCTAGGAAGTGGCAAATAAAAGAAGGCATGGAAAGGCAACATGGGTGCTTGTAGTTGCATACACTACTATCAGCTTACTCCAACACCTAATGAAATCTACCGTCCCTAATGAAATAGTCTGTTTCCACTGATTGCAAGAGCATCTCAAACATGCTTTGAAGTCTGGATTGACCCTACCTAATTTTGAACAGTGAACTGCACACATTAGGAGTCTAGTTGTTGCACTGTTCCTGTGCAATCATATGCAGCCCTATGAGCTATTCAGACCCAAACACCAAGCAGCAGCTTACTTCACCCCTGTCTGAGAGCACCTGTGGTGCTGAAGTAGTTACCTTAGATTGGGTTAAAGTGGACTTGGTGCCCAAGAAAAGAGATGTGGTTCAGTCAAATACTATCTGAAGAAATTTGTAGACCAAAAATTCTTCCTACGGAAGTACTCAGACAATTTCCATATTCAGGATGTAGCATTTCAGTAGACTGTTGTCATGGTGTAGGAATGGTACTCCCCAATTTAGTTTTCCCACTGTGACTCTCCGAATCATGCACCGCTTGCTCGCTTCTCCCCTTTCCCCTCCCTCTCACCCTGCAACAAGATGGAGATACGAATTGAGGGTAAAAAATGTAAAGATCACGAGACGAGATAAGAACAATTCACAGGAAACAGCAATGAGATAAGAAAACTAACAGTAACAGCAACAATACTATTGACAGAGGGTAAAAGAAAGGAAAGATTGGCAACAATACCGACAATAGGCAATCCCGACAGCTCCCTCTGCCACAATTACTCGACTGGGAGGAACTTTGGAAGAGCCTCCCTTCACCCAGCCTCGGCAATAGTGCGAGGTGGTATAGAGTAACCTTCAGGTCCTGGCCATGCCCCCTCCAGGCTAGTCCAAAAATTGACCCTTTTCTGGCTGGGCCCAGGATGACTGCCCATCTATCAAGCCATCCATACCTGGCCAGCAGCTTGTCAGAATCTTTTTGTTCTGTTTTACTGATGTTCTACAATCCACTCTAAAGCAGCAGTGCTGACTCCCGTTTTCTCTTGTATTTATCTTAGTCACATTATGCCACCTAGGAATTTGGCTGAAGCTATCAGTAGCAGAAACGGCAAAATAAAGGCTTTGCATGTAAATGGGTCGTCCCTGTGGTTTGGTCTTGCTGTAAAATGGAGTCAGTCATTTCATTAAACTTGAGACAACAGGAAGCACTGCTTGCCTTTTATTTGTGCTGCTGTTTTACAAATATTTTTTAAGATGGTTTTGGTAAGTGGTCTTTCACATTAGTGCTCCAGCTTCCCAGCAACGTGCTCAGGCAAATGATAGTGTTAAGAACAGAAACCGAGTGAAGCTCAAATCTTAGATGATTAAGATATGCAATCTGTATGTTGACAGTATCAGGTCCTTTCCAAACAATAATTAACATTTGTAGCTCTCTGTGTGTAGAACCTCAGAGTTTGCCAACAGAGAAAGTGCACGTTGTGAATGAGTTGAGGTTTTTTGAATCAATCCGGTTTTGCTGTCTTGGGGCCCATGAATTTTCATCAGCACTTCCCAACTCTCGTGCTTGCTTCAGGCTTGCTTCAGGGCAGTGTTCATGATTTTCAAGCAGTAGATGGGAGATGCTTTCTTCCTTGGACAGCTGAGCTCATTGTTTCCTACAGGCTTCAAATAGCCCCATGTAACTGCATCCTTTCTGTTTTCTCTGGTCAGTTAACTTTTACTTGACTTCATCTTTTTCCGTAATGGGCTTTTCTCAGGAAGAATCTCTGCAGACAGTTCAGATGACCCTTCTCTCATTTTCTCTGCCCTTGCATTTTAATGCCACTCTGAGACACAAGCAGAGCCATTCAAAAACATTTTATCCTTACTAAATGAGCTCTGCTCTGGCTGAATCTAATGATGCAGAGAGGCTATGAAATTTTGCAGTGGTTAAGAAGCAACCCAAAGAGGAGGCTGGCGAAGGGAGTGGTATTCCTGCACTGGCATGGTTGATCACTATTCACTTTCCTGGGTTTTTCCCTGGTCGAGCTCACAAGGAAGAGGCAGCACAGCCACGTCTCCCAAGCGTCCTAGCCGCTCAGCAGGTAGCAGAGGAAACGCAGGGGAGAATCTCAGAGCCGGGTGGGAAAAGGCGCTTTTTTCCCTCTTCGGTGTGGCTCGCCCCAGGTAGCCTGATTTCAAGGCAGAAAGCGTCCCAAGAACAAAGGAGGCGGGAGGGTGCAGTCCAATAGCTTTTAATCCGACGCAATCCGGACCTACACAGGCGAATATAGCATCTAGACTGGCCGAATTCCCGAGCCGGACTGACGCCCAGGTGGGCGTGGAAATGGCTTTTCAAGGGGGCGGTAACAGAACGGGAACCAATGAGGGACAGGGAGAGGGGAGGACACAACTGGGATACAATCCAATGAGGGAGTTTGGGGGGCGGAGTTGTAACACAGAGCAAATACAGAACCGAACTTGACAGAACTTTCCAGGCTAAGGGGAAGAACAATATTCAGGGTGCCACCCAGTGGGCTGTGGCTTATAGTCAGGCTAAGGCACTCCCACAGATCACTTGATCACACCATCAGGGACATAAGACTGAGATTTCATGGGTTGTTTTATTAATGCTTTTTGCCTTAAAGTAATTATTTCTTGCTTTAATTAGCTCTCATATTTATTCTTTTTAGATGTATCTTTTTGAAATATTTTCTTATGACTATTTAGAGCTGCTCCAAAGATGTATATTAGCTGTGTTTGTTAGATCAGCAGTGGTAAAGACAGCACTGCAAGTACTTCATCTTCAGAGCCAATGTTAAAGTGCAAACACCAGGACTGGGCAGTGTCTTGGAATTTTCTGTGTGACCCTCAGTGTAAGCTTTCGTAGAAAGCAAGTGGTATCCTACATAGAAAGTTTGTCCCTAAGTTTTCTTTCCTGGTGAGGGATACTATAAAAAATATATGCATCACTAGAGCTCACCAGACTGCCATCTCTGTAAGCACTGTGTCAGAGTAGGGAGCAGTTGGCTGCACAGATGAAGTAAGTGAAAAGGATTATTCAAAAGTGTCTTCCAGTTAAGCCTGACAGTAGCTGGAAGATAGATTTACTGGTGCTTTCAGAATGAAAAGTCTATGAAAAAATGCTGATCACAAGAAAAAGTGAGAGAGGAAAGGACTGGATGTGGCAGAAATGATTAAAGGATTAAATGATTAAATTTGTCATCTTCAAGGGGACAAGTGAGAGGCACGGGAATGGAAAGAGTTTTGAGCTGAATTACAGAGTTGTGTCCATTCTTAAAACATAGGCTGCTGTTCCTTCAATGAAAAAATTAGAAATTAATATTGTGTTAAATTTCTAGTGCATCAATCACTGAGGTAGTAGTGGGGGAAAAAAAACATAGAAAATTTACAATGAGTGCAGCTCAGGGACTGGGCAATAGCCAAGAAACTTAACAAAAAGGGTAGATTTCCTAGCTGTACCTTGAACACAGAAGAGAAATATCATTTGAGAGTTTGTGTCATCGATTTCTTTGCAAACTGATTTCATCATAAAGAAAGTGACTCCCATCTGTCACATACTTACCCTGTTTAAGGGAGACTAGGAGTCGATGAGAGAGGTCCAAGAGAAAACCCCAGAGAGAAATCACTTCGTAGGCTAACAACAAAGAGAAAAGTTTGAGAAAATAAACTAAGACTGAAGGGATATAATTGTGTTGGAAGAGCTAAGGAAAGCTCAAACTCACTCCTTCCCGCTTGGGAGCAGCAGGGAGCAAATATTCAGTGAGACTGATGAGGAGCCTTTCAAGCAGAGTCTGAGAGCATATAATAAATTTTGTACAAGATACGGAGAGTGAGGAGGAGAGTGTGGATGTCCTCAAAAGGAGAAATACAGAAGGGTTATTACTACACTTGGTCCACATGAAGGTCTAAAGAGAGAAGTTTCCCAAGTCAGTTAAAACCTTTGATAACTGATGTTAACATCTGCTGCTTTGTAGAGCATCAGACAGTGAGAGAGCGCATTTCATGCTTGTTTCCCGTTTAGGTAATAGTCTGTATGCTTGGCTTCTTTTAAAGAAGATAATATCATACTGTGCATTAGGCTTTATCACAAGGACAATGCTTGAGTTTCATTTTTGGACTGCTTAGCTGAAATGCAAATCATCGGAAAAAATGTATACTGGTATGTCAGCAGAAATTAAAATAAGAAAAATGTAGCTGGTATCTACTGTGTTTTGAATTAAGGGTTTGGGCCGAAGTCAACCATTGTTTCGGAGTAATTCCATGCAGTTTAGTATATTGGCCTAAGCTGCACCAGCATGTGAGCAGGACTTTGCTCCTTGAATGTTCTTGAAGCATCTGCACAGAAGAGCATTTTTTTGCCACTCTGTATTATGGGAAAATTATTTGTATATCTGATACAACAAGACTTTTATATATGTGTGAATTCCATTTCTAGTAATTATCATGAACAAGTGGAAAGGAAATTAGAATAAATGAAGCCAACATGGGAGAATTTTGGTCAATGTGTATTTCTAATCTGCAAAATGCTGTTGAAGTCAATGCTTCTAACCTCTGTATTCTACTGTCAGATTTGCTTTACTTGTTTCATTTTTGTTCATTAAATATATTCCTTTCATTTCAGATCAGAACATCTGTCATTTGGTCCACCCCAAATGTCTCCTTTGAGATCCCTTTATGGGTTATAATACTAGCCATACTTCTCGGGCTGCTAGTACTAGCTCTGCTGACCCTAGCTTTATGGAAGGTATGTTGCATTGTTTCTGTTACTGCTGCCTTAAAAAAAACCCTGAAAGATACTGGAAGATACTAACAGATGAAAAGAGAGGCTAGTATTTTGTGATCTTTAACAGTTTGAAGCAAAAGCTACAGTACACGTGTCTTTTTTGTTTTGGCCTTTCTGACATGCTAGTGTCATTGACCTTTATTCAGGGAACTTGTTTTCAAAATCCTCTTTTGTTATTGAAGTCCAGTTATAAATGGACATACAGAGTTTGGCTCTGTTTCCCGAGACCTATGGTCCTCTATTTCAGGATGTTTAGGTTCAAAAAGAAGTTACTCTAACTTTGTTTTCTCTGAATAATTCAGGAATTTCCAGTTTTTGTCAGTATGGAACAACACTAACAGTTCTGAGAATTAATTTTTAGAAGATTTCCTTTTATATTAATATATCATATATTTTGTTTTTTAAAGTTTTCTTATTTTGTGTTGGTTGTTACACTCCCTTCACAAGTTTTAAGACAAGTTACTGGAAACTGCTATCTTACAGGGAGCCAGCGTAGCTTTTGTCCATCCTAAGTTAGGATATGGCTCATCTGTCTTTAGCTGCCTAAAGGTTATGGTTAGGTGTACAGCCTGTGCTAACTTCCCACTTTCACCTAGTCAGGTAGCAACAGCAGCAAAAAGCTATGTCTAAACATGCAAGGAGAAGAGAAATCACCTTTTGGTAATTACCTTTTACTGGTACCTTCCTTTGACCACTTGTGAACTTTCAACCTTTCAACTAAAAGAGTAACTTTTAGGCAGTTAAAGTAAGGTGAGAGGAATCTCATCTTCAGTGATCTTTAGACTAGGTCACAATACTGTCCTGTGGACATTTCCCAACACATATTACACCTCTCTTATTATTACTGCTTTTCAGTCTAAATCTCTTTTCTGAATGAGCGCCTTGCTGAACTGAGATGAGCAGATTTCTCATTCACATCAGTCCATATCAGCATTCAGACCAACTTCACATCTCCTGCAGAGACATCTGTCATATAATTTGGATTTTTAAAGCTATGCTTTGGAACTCGACGCCTTGCATCTAAAACATTCATAGAGAATGATTTGGATAAAAATAAAATATCTTCATAGTCTATCAGCCTGCCATACATTGTGTCTGACATTTCAGGTTGCCTGAGTGAAGAATCAAACAGCTGAGTTTTCCTGTGATTGTCTTACCATGACATCTTTGTTTCTGTTGATTGTTTTCTGCAGTGTGGCTTCTTCGACAGAGCTAGACCCCCTCAAGATGACATGGCTGACAGGCAACAGCTGACAAATAACAAAACTACTGATGCATAAAGGAAGAGAGTTACAGTTCAAGTCAGAATCCTGCCTGAGACTAGAAACACAATGAGGATTAAATGAAAGATTCCTTCCACCAGTCTTCCTTTGTACCTGCAAGTGACATGGTGTCAATCTGATCTATGCAATGTTCTGAGAACATGCCACATGATGGCCATCCTTGCCAAAGAAGGCAACTTTATCACTGCCTTATAAACGTATTTATCACTGAACAGAATGTTTATCCCATATTCCAGTCAGTCTACGTTTCAGCAGATGCTTTTGAGCACATGTGGTATACTGAGATGCTTCCAGAACAAGTCCAGATCTCTCAAGGAGAGAATGCCTTCATTGCTGTATTGTCTAGAAGATGAACCAGGACAAACCTTCTGAATGCTACTGTATCATGCAAAATACCTTTGAAACCTCCCTAAGAACTTTTATGAAATTATGGCTCAGGGAGACAGGCAATATATCAGTACTGTGAAAGTACTTCTGAAACACAAAGGTAGTCTATAAATAACTTGATAGATGGAGCACAATTGTTTATTTTTCCACCTTTTTGAAATAAGTATCTGATATAATCATCAACATAGATTTTGAGAGAAGAAAGGAAAAAATAATAGAAATCATGTACTTACTTTGCATGTAAATAGAGGAGTAAACACATTGTACACCCAGAACACAACTTCCTTGGCTGAAAGGTGTTCTGCAAAGCAGAAGATTTACGGAACACTTTACAAAATGAGACATATGATAAACAAGTACACGTTGTATCTCTTTCAGCCCAGAGCTGGCAGTATCACACCCAGATAACTAAATCCATGCACAGTATAGAGCAGGGGTGAGTTATCCTGTCCTTGCTTTGCTGATGGCTGGCAGCTGTACACTGACACAGGATACAGTCATTTCTGAAACACTGGTTTAACTTATCACAGGCACACTGGTGATATTGAGAGGTTTGGGGCTGGGGTAAATTTTCTTGGCCATTGCCCTGTTACTTTGTTGAAATTGCCTCTTAAAATGGAACAGCTACTGCCATAATTGTTCACCTAAAGAAATTTTTGTCTTTTTCATTTTTCAATCTACAAGCTGGCAGCGTTCTTAAAAGTAATGCTTTTGGCAAAGTTTAGGGCTTAATAAAATTATTTTTTAAGCAAAGTCATGCAGGAAAGGGTGGCAGGATTTGTTTTTATGCAGAAAGATAGGATGCCAGCCAGCCAAGCATGAACAAAAAGAAGAAAAGAGATTTTGAGGTAAAGAGTAAAAATATACACTTAGTATTTCTTATTTTTTTCTGGGTTTAGGATTTTGAAGAAGGGGTGTTTCTTTCCTTTCTATCAGCAAATGGTCTTTATCTCAGCAGGGGCTCTAAGCCCTGATCTGTGCAAATTTGTATGTGAAAGCTTGAGTCTTTCAGTGCTGCCTGTGAGTGTGAAATTAGCTATATTGTGTAAACTTCAGGAGGGATTGTTCATTTTATGAAACACACACACTAGTTGCCTTCTCCTGAGTTCCTTTTCTTGCCAATCCATATCAGCTTCTCAACTGGTAAATGGCCTCATCCATTCTGCCACTTTTTGGCTCCTTTTAAACAACTGCCCTTCTGCTTCCTAATACTTCAAGATAGGAGTAGTCATGAGACATTGTCAGTTCTGTTGGTCTGACACAAGATTTTACACTTTTATCATTTCTTGCATGCAGACTGACCTGGGAAGTCCAAGCAGGAGCTGTGTTCCATCTTCATATCTAAGGCAAACTTGCAAGAAGACCTTTATGGAGTCTTTAGCTTATCAGATGCAGTGTGCCCAGGTCACAAGACTTCCCAAGAGGAGACATGTGCCTCTGAACACGGAGGTGAAGCACCTGTGTGCTTCACACAAGCGAGCACCTCTGCTTCCTAGGGATGGGGAGGCCTGACAACTTCCCAGTCCCCCAGAAAACCATTAACAGACTCCTTCCCCCAAATGGTTTTGAGCTGCTCCCTTGTAGATTAGAGACAACAGCTGATAAATACCACCACAAAGCACACCTGTCCCGTATTTGCACACCTCTGTATCCCATACATTCCAGGCAAAATCATCCTTCGATGAAAAAAGAAGTGAGCTTCCAGCTTTTGTAAATATTTAATTGTTGTGTGTAGCAGCTTCAGAAATAATAGCAGCAGCTCATTGTAATCACATCATCTGCACAACTCTGATGAAATAGCACCATAAGGAGATACTGAACTTAGGACTTCTGTATGTGCAATACTTTATATTTCTTATATACCTGAAGCATGTTTACACTGGCATTTGTGGTTGTTTTTTAAACTTTTGAATATACTGATAATGATTGCAATAAAGGGGAAAAAGGAATAGGGGGGAAAAAAGAAAACAAACACAGCACTGTTCAGTATTTCTTGCAATGTGTTTTCAATCCTACATTGTTCTGAGGATGGGACTAGGTGACCTAATAAGTTCTTTGCAGTTGTAACTTCTACAGTTCACTTTGGAGCAATTACTCTCCATTTTAATGATGGGCAAAACATGTTCAGATACTAAATTTAGACAAAAAAGAAGTTCAGTGACTGTTGGGCTGGCTGGAATCCATTGGCTGCAGCTGTGTAATGTCACTGGAAACCAAATTAGAGGCACATGATCTGACAAACAGTTACTTTGAGGAATACTTTGTTTTATATTTCTACATCCTTGTAGATTAAACTTCCCCCATGGAAATGTCTGGAGTTGTGCGTTGTCAAGGACTGTAGTCTATTCCCAGCATTTGTGGATAGTTTTGGCTGCAAATTGCAAACAGCTTTGTGAAGATTTCTGGGTTTCAGTGCTTTCCAAGACTATTTATTCCCTGGGGAGGTTGCATCCTGGTTGTGGACACTAGCAGGCAGTTGACATAATCTTTCCCCCCAGTATGTTAGTAATGCAATGTTAGCTGTATGAAAACCTCTGCCGCATCCCTACATGACTGAACTTTTGTTTCAGTGATGTCAGCTTTATAATGAGTTACTAAATGCAGCTTTCTGTAAAAGTAATTCAGCCTTATGCTTACCAATGTATGTGGCGAGCTGCTAATTGCAGAGAACATGGGAGCAGTCCAGAGAGCAGGAAAAACAGAAGATTACTTTAAAAATTAGTCTTTTAAAACTCTTTATTGCTATGACCACCACAGCAGTCTAGTAAACAGAGAGACATTCATCTTTTATTTCCCATGCTTCTTTCTGAATTTGAGAAAGGCTGTCCAGTTATTTTATCCACGCAGCAGACTGTATCATATTTTCTGTTTCATAAAAATTTCAGAATTTTCATAACAGGGATCAGTATATTTGAATATGTTTTCACTTACGGATTTAATCTTTAAAGATATTTAGCAAATACAATTTTAATTTTACCACAGGTAAACTTTTTGCTTGTCACCATTCTGTAACTCATTTTGAGTTTTTCCTATTTCTCACAGCTTTTACAGGTTTCCCATATTAGACAGCCCTTGAAAAGAGCACTGATTTTCTCTACATTTTAGCTGGGAACTTTCCATCCATTAGCATGAAGGATCTTCTGGTAGGCATATCTTACATTACCTAAAAAGCCTTTTGGGAACCAACAAAACACCTAGAGATACGCAGGGGAAAGAAAGCCCTAGCCAGCCGTGGCCTATGCTACTCCACTCCACTGCAGCAAGCTTTTCTTTAATGAAATACCATCTGACACGCTGCCTTTAGGAATTGTTTATGAGTGAGTGTTTTATTTATGATTGTTGGCAAAGATCCATATTAAAATGTAGTGTAATGGCAGTGCCTCTTAACAGTAAAAAGTTTTAAATTCAGCTTGTGCAGGCACCATGATGTGACACAGCAGGAATGCTTTTAATATTGAAGGATGTTCTTGTTTTGCCTGTGTGTTGTATTGGAGAGCCACTTAGCTATTCAAGATGCTACCCTACTGTACACAGTGATTTTTAGCAAAGAAGAATGGAAGTAATTGTTCAACTCACTTTTCAGATGGTTTCATTTGTTTTCAACATGTTATTCTACTTAACTAAAGCACTACATTTCATTTGGTTATATATTGTTCTTTGTTTCAGTGAGGGTTTGTAAAGCAGACTTCGGGCACTCTTTTCAAAACTGGACTGCATCAGACAGTATTGCTTTTCCAGAAGCCACTCAGGATAACAGCAGCAGAGCAGAATTCAGGATGCTGTGTGAAATGGTCAGTGCATTACAGGGGCTAGCTTATTTTTCAGCAATTTACCCAAGCTCATATTCAGAGTCATATTAACAAAACATCAACCTTAGATTCTCCATTTCTCTTGTCAAGGAGGGCCAGGGTGTGCCCCGCTTATCATTGCTATAAAAGCCAAACACCAGGCAGTTCTCCCAGCAAAGCTAAGGAGAGGAGGGCATGCTTTAAACTTGCACAAGACCAGTATTGCACAAGCAACCAAACCAGGTGTATGGCAAGAGCACAAACACCATCTCTCTTGAGATGTTCTCCTGGTCATGAAGGTTAACATTTTCCCAGCAAAAGCACTCTTCCCATTTATTGCATTAGACCTGCAGCACCAGAAAATAATCTCTGAAGCTGCAAAAAAGTTTCTGTAGATTTCATATTCTTTGTAGAAATTTTACATTATGAATTTATATGATAGTTCTTGGCTCTTCAAATAGCCTTAGTGATTTTTTTTTGTTGGTCTTTAATAGTATTTGGGAAAAGATAGGTCAGCATAGTAAGACCTGAAAAAAGAAAGAATAAACTAACAGTGAAGTCTCACAGGAGACCCAGGCTTATATCTGGATTTTTTTTTTTTACCATTTTAGGCTTGGAAGAGGCATCAGGAGATAGCTCAGGTGGAGAGTGTTCTGGCTTTGTTGTAACAAATAATCCCATGCCAACTAATATGAAAACCAAAAGATTTTGTTCTAAAGATCCAGGTCTATCATCTCCTCCTGTGTGCCTTGTGTATGAGAACAGGCAGAGCACGGGTAACTGACACCATTAAACTTGGGGTAGAATGAGACATTCACAATTTGACTCAGTACACCAAGAAGAAACTTTCTTCTGGAGAAGGACAAACACTAAATTTTCTCACTGCCTAAAATTAGGAAAGATTTGTTTTTCTTGAGGAGAACGTGACACCATGGAAGCCCTGCCCTTCAAGCACCGTGGGTACGAGAACAAACACAAGGTGGCTGGGCACAAGGGACTTGCTATCAAGCAGTTACGGAGGCTGCAGGCTACTACATTAACTATAAACAACTTAGAGAGGAGGAGGAGGAGGCTCTAGAGGAGAAATCAAACCTTTAAAGACATAGATGTTATCACAGATCAGAAGCAATAAAAAGGATGATTAGTAAAATGGATGATTGGAAATAAGGCTCAGCTACAGCAGATGAGGAGTTGTGACCCCAGAATATAATGAGATTAATGATCTACTACAGTGATCTGATTTTTTTTTTCACAATCACAAGCTGATTCATTGCTCATGCAAAGCTTGAGGAAGACTATTTCCCTAGTAATTAGATAACGAAAGGAAAAATATCTGCAGCTGTGACAGGCTTACTGTTCTAACTGTGACTCTCTCTCATTCCTAAATGAAGGGCTGTATTCATTGACTTTGAGAGAAGGAAGGAGGTGGTAAAGACATGACACTTGAACTTTTTCCAGCTTCTGGCTTCACTGCTGTTTCAGAGTGACTTCAGTATTTGCTGAGGCACCGTGACATCTTTCACTGTAGTGGTACAGACTGTGCTATCCAAAGGTAATAGAAAGACTTCTCTTTCAAACCAGTAAAAACTAAATCTTTCGTGGAAACCTTCTGTCTATGCCTGGTTTACCCAGGAAACCTAAGGAGTAAAATGGTGTTTAAGTGGGATGATTTTATTTAATCAGGTGTTGCTACATGCACTAAGAAACTTCTCTATACATATAGAAAGCTTTGGTCTTCATATACAGTTTCAAGTAGTTAAACTGAAACAATTCTTTGCAAACAGATGAAAGAGGCACAACTAAGTCAGCAATGGAATTGGAAAGTTAGTTGATGTAGTGAAGGTGACAGACCTATTTAATTTTGGCTGTACTGAATGCTTGATATTTTCAAGGTTTACTAGTTCTTTAATTCTACACTTAATATATTATGGTACCAATGAAGCACTTAGACATTATTAACAGTGGTATTTGTGTTTAATGTAACAAGATACTCACTAATAGATCAGACAAAGCAGTTACTCTCACAAGAGGAGAAAATGCTAATACTCTAACAGTTTTCAGTCCTTTGGACATACTTGTTTTTCCTCAAAGATTTCTGAAGCATGTCCGTCTGCTCTGTTGAGTGCTGCTTCATTAATATTTTTTGCTTCATTGGCTTCTCCACACTCAGCTGGTTTGGATAGCAGAGAATCAATGCCATCTTCTCTGCATCTGCTTCTTGTTTAAAATGTTGAAGATCTCTCCTGTCTCATGAACATGTCTGCAGCTTTTCTGTAATTCCCATGTGATTGATGAGAATATATTCTACTTTATTTTGGGGGGAAGGGGTGTCTCCACCCCACTTTTCTAATGCCCATATATACACAAAAAGTCAGTCCTACGGTATCTATTACAGATTATTTCACTAAGCAACCAGCCAAGTCTTTGTTCTGTAGTTTAGTAGAATGAAGTAAGCCTGAACTTGGCCCCCCAGCCATTTTAAGCGAACATCTGTGTGAAACCATTGACTCACTACAATGTCTTTAAGAGGAAATCTTGTAAAATATGTTATGGACTCATCACTGTCATTGCTACAGTTGTTATGTTGTGTCAAGCATATGATCTTACGTAGATCATGCTTAGCAGCTTTTATTATCTCAAAAATGCATTCTCTGGAGAGTGGAAATTAAGTGCAAGGAAAAAATGTGGATTATCTTTTGCAGGCACACTGAGAGCTGGTAAACTTTTAACTAGCAGTCCCTCAAAGGGACCTCCTGAGCAGGTCTGCAGGAGGAGGGGAGATGGCAGTGTGGGTTGTGAGCATCACCAGGGAGGAGCAGTGCCCGGAAGGATGCGGATTGGGTCTAGCATACAGCATTGTCCCAGACCTGGCATAAAGAGGTGCTTCCTCAGCTGCTGTAGGACTGAGGGGCTCTGTGCTTGGCCTCCCTTCTTCCTGAAGCTCTCTCTTCCTTTGTCTGTGCCCCTTTGCTCCCTGCCTTCGCTCCCTCCTGCAGTCGGTGTCTTGCCTACCCTCCCACCCGCTCACAGCTCCTCCTCGTGTTTCCAGCCATTAGTTCCCTCCAGCCTCCCCACACCGCAGTGACAGCAGCTCCCCACCTCTATCTCCCCACCTGGGACTTTGCCAGCTGCTTCCTGGCCCTGTGATGTGATGGGACCCCAGCTGGGCACCACAGGTCTCCCAAAGGGGGGTCTCACCCTGCGTCTACAGTACCGCTACTCCCTGCCTCCTCAGGGAGGCTTGGGCAGATCTCAGTCCAGCCACAGCAGATACAGCAACAATGTACTTCTCACAGGATGCTGATGGCATCCCTAAATCATTCATATCCTGCTGTTTCACACCCACATATGCCTCCCCAAAGGTAAACCATCTGCCTGCTCTGCTCATGTTGCTCCATCTCTTCCCCATTTTTGTTTCTGGGCTGATCCTCCATGTCCCAGAACAATGTCCTGGCCCATTCCTTGCAGACCACCTCTCAAAACAAACTGTCCCAGTGACGTTTTACCAATTGAGCTCTGCCTGTGCCCCTTGGCTGCTAAGACAGGCCCAATCCCCAAAGCTGCCCACATATCTCACATCTCTCTCATCACCACGCCAGGCCCTTCAGCTTGTTCCAAGTGTACACTGGGGACATGGGAGGGAAGGGATGGCCTTGTGCTTGGCTGCTGGGCTGAGCTTGGGCAGTGGGAATTGCCCACAAACTTAATGTAATTTTGGGAAAGCATTTTGTCCCTTGCTTCCTCATCTGCAGCAGGGCCACCAAATAACAGTGCTGGATACATTTTGCAAATAATAAACTCAGGTGGAAACCAGGACTCTCCTATTTCTCTAAGGCTGAAGCAAGCTTAAAAAGCCGTATTGGTGCTGAGTAATATCAGCCTCCATGGACCAGCGGCTGCAAGTTCAAGTGCCTGTATTGGAGAAGCATGTGACTGCTCCCTTTCTTTCCCCACAGACCCATAAAACCATATTAGTTTATTTTTTAGCTGCTTATGCTTGCATCATTTGGGCCATCAGTCATAACTGGTAAAATAAAGTAAAGTTGATGAGAAAAGTAGTAATGGATACTGTGATTTGAGCTATTTATTCATCTCAGACTTGCAGAAAAAAGTCTGCTTATTCCATTCTCATCAATCCAGTATATGTGAAGCTAATGAACTGTCATACAAATAATAGTTTTCCAAGCTGCTGTATAGAACAATTCAGGTGAAAAGAACTAGTAATATTAAGTACTTACCTTTTCAACTTTGGATCCATGAACACTAAAAGGATCAAGCTTGTATTCCTTTTGAATATAGAGTTTTATAGGAATTAAATGTCGCATCTAGAGTTTCTCTAGAATTACTCTGGAGATTTTCAGCAGTGAGATAGAAATGTAGTGCCTTGTCTTTGCTCTACTGCACACCAGGCTATTGCATTTTTTGTTTCTGTAACAGAAGAGATGCACAGCCCTGAATGGGAGTACAGATTCACAGGCAACCATTAATCAGATCACTGAAGAGGATTTCAAGGAATAAAACTGTGTGTCCCTGAGTAACAGCCAAGCTGGTGTGTTGACTCAAATAAGGAGTGGTTACCGATGAAGTGACTGGGGCATTGAATCCCTGCGTGCCCTCCAAAAAATCAGAGCTGCCTGAAGCCAAGCAGTCAGAAACATTAAAACACTTAACAGTCTTGGCCTAGGCATGGCTTTTTTGTCAAATGGAGCAGGATCACTTCATATCAGCATCCAAAGCTGCCATAAAACCACCATGAGTAGAAGAGGCTGGCAGTGGAGCCTGTGGGTTAACAATGCAGTTCCTTGTTTTGGCTGGCTTGTGGCACAGATGTAAGGATTACACATAAAGCTTTTGTAAAAACTGTCTTCTCCATGTACTCCAGTGATGTCTACAGCTTAAAAAGCTGGACAGAGTCAATCTCTTAATTTGCCTTCCAAGTCCTGATTTTTTTGTCTCATTAGATTGCAGGCACCAGGTGACAAACACCTCAAACGCTGATGCCCTAAGGAGAAATGAAGCATTTTTCCATATGATCTACTGTCCTAACTATTTCGTTCAACTGGTCAGTGCTTCCACCAGGATCTGTGAGGGAAGTGCAAGATTTGAGTGTTGGCATGCCTTTACTATGTGCTAGGCATAGAGGAAATTTGTGGCACAGAAGGCCTGCATTTCAAATATAAACTATGGAGCAGCAGATGGATGTAATAAAACAGAACCATACAGAAACAATGACATGATTATGAACAGCATAATAAGCACTGGTCATAGCATGCCAGGGCCATAAGCAGACTTCCTACTCTGGATTCCTAAATTGGGCATCATAATACCTAAATAGAAGTCATCTGGCCCATCAGGACAACCCAGGGCATCTCTCTAGCTACTGCAATGCCTTATACAGCCAGTGGATGTGACAGCTGTGGGTTTATTCTACAGCAACTCCCTTGAGGCCAGCTGGTAACATTTGAATCTGGTGCCAAGGAGGAAACAGCAGGCATCAGCTTGAGCTATTTTGCCTGCCTTGCTGGAGGCTGAGACGCTGGGTGCCACTGGGATGTACTGTCCCAAGGTCACTTTTCAGAAGAGCACTGGTGTGCAAGGTAGGGGAAACAAGCAAGCAGAGTCGTGGCCAGGAGCTCATTTTCAGCCCTATGTTGCCTGCTCTGCTCTGGCTGTGCTGTGCTGTGGTTCACAGCAGCCCACAGTGCAGGGGGACTACAGAGAGAGTGGAAGGGTCTTGTGGTGGTGGCTTAGCCTAATTCTAGGCTGCAGCCCCTCACTGCCAACCAAACCCGGGCCATACAGTGGGGGGACTTCCCCGCCTTAGACAGTGGGTCTGAGGGGGGGTTCCATGAGCGGCACGGAGGTATAAGCCGCAGCCCACTGGGTGGCACCCTGAAGATTGTTCTTCCCCTTGGTCTGGAAAGTTCTGTTAAGTTCGGTTCTTCATCGGTTTTGTATTACAGTCCCTGCCTCCCAAACTCCCTCATTGGATTGTATCTCAGCTGTGCCCTCCCCTTTACCTGTTCCCCATTGTTCCCGTTCTGTTACCGCCCCCCTTGAAAAAGGGGCTCCCCGCCCCTCTCGGGGTCAGTCTAGTTCCTGAATTCTCCGGATTAAAAGCTTCTTGGACTGAGCCCTTTGTGCCTCCTTTGTTCTTGGGGAACACTTTTGCCTTAGATCAGGCTACCTGGCACGAGCCGCCCGACGAGGGAAAAAAGCGCATCTCTCACTCGGCTCCGTGATTCTCCGCTGCATTTCCTCTGCTGCCTGCTGAGCGGCGAGGACGCTATTTGGAGACGCTGCCACGCTGCCTCTGGCTTGCGGGTACTGCCAGGGAACGGACCGGACAGTGTTCAGGGTCTGGCTGCAGGCAACTGAGTAATCTTCTGGGACTGGAAGGTTGTGGTCTGTGCTCATAGGAGTGAGTGGGTTGCATCTTCTGTATTACAAAATGCTCAAAGAATGCGCATTTATGAACTCCAAGAAGATATCCACTATCTGAGTGCCAGTGCTTGCTGTCCTGAGGTTCCCAGGTGTCCAGCCTCCTATTCTGCGCCAATACTGTGGGAAGGATGACACACGTGTCTCATCCCAGACACGTCCATCACCCAGTTATGGTCTTCTTTTGAGAAGTAAATGGTTGTTCACATCCTGACAGGTTGAATTAATTCTAGCATTCACTTTCTCTGCTTTGTGGCTGAGTACAGTGGCCAAGAGGCTGTTATACATGTAGTGTCCCTTTCTTTTCTGATCCTTTCTTGAGCCTGTCAGTGTGCGGCACCATCTAAACAGGCTCAGTGGCTTTGGGCCTCCCACAGACTTTGAGTTAATTCTGCACCAGTTGCAAAAACTCTGGCAATGAAGTGCTTATGCTGATACATTCTGAGTTTGTGCAATAAAGCGTGAGCATCCACAGACAGCAGCAGTAGAAGCAGCACTGTTAAGGCTGGAAACCTCTGTGGGCTGGCTACCCCTACAGTATGTGGTCCAAATTACTCTGTTGAACTAAGGCTCCTAAATTTCTCTTAAATCAGCCCTAGGTTTGCTAACAAGCAGTCTAAATGTGATCCCTTGCCAATAAATGAACTTGAAGAAGCCTGGAATTCCAACTATGTTGTTTGAGATCCCCAGTGAATGTCATGGAAAGTTTACAGCCTTGCCATGTTCTGCTAATCATTTAAACATTTAACGTATCAGATGCTCAAAGGTTCTTCATTTTCATGTTCAATTTCCTGAATTTACCAGGAAAATTTTTTCCAACTCAACCATTCAAAACAAGCAACTGTATTTGTATGTAGGCCCCTAAATCAATGCTTTGCTCTGCCATTCTCTGAACTCTGATCTCTGAAAATCAGCCACTCTAGATACCTCCATATGGCTTTAGGGACCTAGGTCTTGGCAGCCAAATTAATGTTTGTGATACTCTCACATGTTTTCAATAAGAATCTAAACATAAACCAGACCAAAACCCAGAGAAGTGGGGGGAAGGAAAGAAAAACAATGCTCTCTAGGATATCTATGTGTTGACATAAAATATGGAATAATCCCGTCCTACTGCATCTGTGTGTGCAGAGTTTTCTTTCAAATGTGAATTACTGAATCAGTAGTTCAGCCTGCCCTTGGAAGAGAACTACGGTATCTCACACATACCAAGACAGCAGGCTCCACTCTGAGATGTTTTGCAGTGGAATTCAGGTGCTCACCACCCCTCAGCAGAAGGTCTTCACTTGCTCCCAGATCATCTCCTGGGCCTTCTCAAACATGAATTTTGGTGTCAATGATGAGTAAAGATTTTCGTATTTTCTGTTCTTATGCTATTGTCTTAGCTGACCTCTGCCCTCGGGCTGCAGCTCTGGGCATCAGGCCCACTCTGCAAACTGACCGCCTCAGGAGGGCTTCTGGGTGAAGAAAAGGTTAATGGTATGAGGCCACATTTGGCAGCATCTAGGAGATGCCCAGGGTTGCTGGCATCAGAAATTACTTGAGCTGTTTTTAAAATTACAATTTGCCAGTGGGGTTTGTTTTTAAAGGTACAAATATGATAGGCTCTCCACCCTACCTGCAGCCTCAGGAAAAGCTAAAGAGCTGCTTGAAGGTCCCTTGACAAGCTGTGCTTTATGTTTGTTTGGGGAAAATAAACCCACATCTTTTGTTTCATTAATGTGGCCAGACAGAAAAACAATACATCAGCAGAGTCAATACAATGACTGTTTTGAGACTGCTGCTGAGATTTCTCCATCCAGTAGACTGAAGTCCAAAAAAACCCCAAAGTTCTCCTGGGGTCTACATCTTCTTCTTGCAACTCCTCTCTCTGCTCAGTTGGTCCTCTGGAGAACAACACAGTTATGAACATGCTTGGGCAGGTCCATCCACAGCTCCTCTGGGAGGAGAGCAGAGTTTGGGCATTTCTGTTAAAAGGCAGCGCACCTCAATCAGCACTTCAGCTTTTACCACAATGCTTTTAGTCACCAAAAGGTCAAAATAGGACACCTGATTGTGGTTCCCTTATCCCTGCCCTTAGTCACAGTGTCAGATAGGGTTCCCAGCCTGGGGGACTAAAGGTGTTTTACTCTTTTATCATTCCTGGACAAAGATGTAGCTGCAGGGACCCTCCAGCCTTGAAAACTAGGAAGTATTCTTCATACAAGACTGGAAGGTTATATGCCTATGCCCAAAACTTATACTGAAATCCAGAATTATCACCATACTCTTACCAGGAAAACACTTTAAAAACGTGAAAATTGACTGCTTTCACTGTGTACCTTCTTCCTGCTGAGACCATCTAAAGAGAAGCATAAGAGCTGTAGAGCTGCCATAGCCTTGTGCATACACGTTTGCTGTGGTAGAACCCTCCAAGGCAGGATGTGGACAGAACCTCCAGATTTCAGTCTGGCCCAGAGTTTGTAGCAGGAGCTACAGAGGCCAGAGTTCCTTGCTCAAGCCATAAATTTAGGCAAAGATATCCCTTCCTGTGTTTGCACCAGCACACACATACTCCTCTCCCATGCAGTGTTAGGCAAGAAGATGAATTTCACCTAGACAGAAGCGTCTGCTGGGGTTTAGCTCTTCCATGGCTTTGTGTCTGTGACTCAGCTCACTGGCTGTTGTCAAATGTTGTATAAAGCCCTCTTCATTCTTTACATTCAGTACTTCTCAGTTTGGTTTGCACCCACCAAAAATCTTTTCTATGTTTTTCTTCCTTACAAGGAAAATAAACTTGTAGAGAGGGAGAAGTGAAGGGTTACATCTGGAGAGAGTTATGGCTGTGGCTCAAAGGAACAACTAGAATGTCTGCAATGCGGAAGTTTCTTCCACAAAGCCATTTCTTTCCTCTTCTTGAGAAGTACAGATACAGGCTGCTGCTGCTCACAGAGCATAGCCCCAGTGCAGCTTCCAGTGAGGAATGCCAACAGCATCCCTGCTGAGAGCAGGGTTGATGATTTATATCAGTGCTACCCACTCAGCCTCATGCATGCTGTCAGGAGCAACTCAGCATCAGAAAGTCTGCCTGTCTTAAAACTAATTACAAAAGCCACAGCCACAGTAGTAGCAGCAAATTTTATAATTGGCTAATTCTGATATTTTTTGGTAGGTATTTCTGACAAGCCAAGTGCTTGTAGATACCGCTGAAGTCACTGGCACGGGGGATGTTTGGCAGAGGAAAAGACCCTTTGCGTAGGTGGTGACTGAGATCAGCAGCACTGAGTCTGCCACAGCCTTACAGCTTCATTCCCCTGTTACAGATACTGTGTTGGAGGGTGACATCTTCCAGCTTCAGGCTCAACTGAATTTTGAGGAGCATGTGGTATGAAGAGACAAGAAAGGAAAATACCTCTCTTTGGTGTAAATTTGTGATGGGGAAACACACATACAGAGGGTACAGCCCACTTCTCTTGCATGTGTAGGATTTCCCTCAGACTACCGTTCTCAAAGGTTGGGGTTGCCTTTTTTTTGGTCCATGCAAGTGAATGGTATGCAGTTCAAAACCATTCCTGGTTCAAGCAAATGTAGTTTGTCATTAAAATTTTTTAAACAAGAACTTAATTTCTGACTCTGAGGTTCAAGTTATATCTGCATCTGGTTTTATTTTTTAAAAGATGTTAAACTTTAACCATTTAGAAACAACCTCATTTCTGAAAAGAAGGGTCAATGTTTGAAACATTTAATATTTATTTAAGCAAAAGTTACAAAGTTATTTTAAATTAATGTGTTATATGTAAACCATTATCTCCTATTTTTTTTGCATGTTTTATAGGTTTGTTAGTTCATAAACAAACTAATTTTGGAATCATGACATTCATGGAAGAGAAAAAAACAAACGATGAGGCAATAACATCTACAGTGATAGACTTTCTTTTTCCATTTGTAAGGCATAGAGTATTTGCAATGTACAATATCGTGCATACTGTTCTTGTTTCGCTTTTTTCACAAGCGTGCCAGACTAAGGACAAAGTTCTGTGAGAAATACTGAATTCTACTTGTTTTTAAAATTGCCATTCATCGGAAAACAAAAGCTAGCCTTCCCCATTGTGGATCTTACTCTTTTTTTCCTGAGATATTCTATCTTCTCTTTGCAGTCACTTCTTCCTTCCTTTTCTAAAATGTCTAATATAGAACAAAACAATGGCAAAGTGAAAGTATTGATTAAAAAAAAGAATTTGCTGTTCACGTCAGTGTTTAGTGTATTTTTGGAAATAATTGTGAGCAGAACAGCTACCAGTGTTCCAAACAAGCGACATCTGCAGTGCATCTCGCAACTGGCTTTTCAAACATTCCCATGTGTGCTTGACTTGTTCCTGCACCATCTCCAGCAACTATTCCTGGCAGCTATATGTGTCACCGGAATGGATGTGGAGGAGAAGTTATGTTGAAAAAGGGTGAAAAGCACTTTGGAAAAACTTGGACAGAGACCTCTCCTTGGAGGAGATCTCTTTGCTCACTCTTGAAACAAATCCAGTGGTCCCAGCAGGACAGCAATGGAAGCACTGGGCTGACAGACTATTATGATGAACCCAAAGACTATACTGTGCCTTGGATTTTGCCATTCTTCATGCTTGAGTGCTTATTTGCCTCTCCTGAGCATCCAATTATACAAGAATTAATTGCATACTATGTTAATTTGATTTGCCAGCTATTCAGCTGTCCTCACTCTTGAAAGTTTGTGTCTCAAATGCAGCATTTGCTTCATCTTCTTACACTTTGCCTTTGAGCAAGTTAGCTATCATTGTTATATCAATATCAATATTTATTGTATCTTAATATTACAGTAATGCTTGTGAGGTTTATGGGATTATTGATAAAAAACATTAGATAACATGGGAGCAGAACTGGATACCTTTAGAAATACACCTGCTCAGTGATGAGACTCTATTTCCAATGTTCTCCTGTTTCCAAATTATAATTTGTCACTTCTTATCTGTTTAGTTGGTAATCCACTCAATGTAAACCACACTGATTCTGATTCACACTAAAGTTACTTTGCAGTCAAAGAACCCTACAAAATCAAATGTTTTAAAGAACTTAGCCTTCCATCAGTGCTTCAGCTTTTATCAAATACATTTATAATCTCATTTTTAAGATAAAGGTAGACAAGAACATTAGCCACACAGAACACAGGGTTACTCACGAAACTACAGGACTTACTGCAGATGGAAGTGTTTCTGATTTTAATGGTGGTGCTCACCTATAAAAGATTCAGGAGCACTGAAGACCATCCCATTGCCATCACAAAGTCAGAGCTGCTACCAAAACCTCCCTTCTTTCCACATGAAGAGTGATGGGAGGTGGGAAGAAAGAGGGTGATTGTGTCTTTGTGGATATCTTGGCTCTGAAATGGGAGAACAGCAGCTGTGAGCTCTTCAGCTCTTCTCAAAGCCTTCCACCACTCTCTTAACAGGAAAGGGAAATTGGAAGCTGATAAGCATTCTAGCTTAGCCCATTTCTGTCGTCCTCATATTAGAAACACACAAAATGTAGTGGGAGATATGATGCCTCTGCATGAAATTTCTGTTGTAAATGTGTTAAGTGTTATAATTATGTGTGCAGATATACTGAAACTTAAAATGGGTGCATTTGTACTTACAGTTTGGTCTTCACTCCTAAAATGGAAAGCAGCCATGGATTTATTTACCATAACAAGGATAAAACAAGTCTTGCATGCAGCATAATTTTAAGGGGAGAAGGAGAAGAATTTGATATACAACCATGAACTAAGGATCCTGATTTGGCAGGGTTTCCATTGTTTTTTTTTCTTTGGGAAATGTTTCTTATCAAGACAGCTGTCTGGGATCTTTCTCATCTTTTTTGTTCCTTGGAGTTTTTTCTTAGAGAAAGATATAATCATAATTTTTTTCTATGCCTTTTCAGACTCAGGTATGCTCTACATTCTGTGCTTCCCAACACAGACTGCCAGGCAGCTGGGGGAAAAAGGATTCTTTATAAATTGAAGCTCTTCTTTCTTCCTTTTTTTACTCCCTTGTCCAGTCATTCAGATTAATTCTTGATTGAGAACATAATTTAGAGCATTTATTGCTTTCCCTCAGGCCAGAGGACATCTATTTTTAAAGGAAAATCTTCATAAATAATACTTTACTTAAATAAATGTGCTTCAGAAGCTGAATTGTCATGAGCCTTTTTCACCCAGGCAGCTGGCAAATGAGCAGCCTCATGGAAAGGGCCTCATTGCTGGGACATGAAGCCAGGACAGCAGCTGTTTTACTCAGGTAACTGTGGTGGGATGGTTTTCTCAGGTGTGACACATAAACACAGCCACTCATGTGCGTGTCCATGGCAGTGCTATTAATCCTTGCACACAGTACCTGTGTGCTGGCGTGCCATGGCCAGGCACAGCAGGGGACACCTCGCAGTGCACGGGTGGCTTCACAGTGCACGTGCTGCAAGAACTGCTCCTGCCCCTCCACCCCCACCAACAAACATCACACCCATGTAAATGACAAATGTGTTGAGGGGAACAAGGTCCGATAAGGAATAAGAAAGAAGGAGGAGGCAAGAGAGAAACGCACTCCCTTCTGCTGACATGTCATCACTGGAACATCTGCTTTATGTCTGAGTGTGCTAATGATCTCTCTGAAACCCCACTGCAAGACAATTAGGGCTGATAAATCACAAGGGGGTTTCTTAGGTTTTAAGATCCCAGATGCTATGGTAGAAAAAAGGAGGCAAAAAGAAAAGAATGGACACTATATCTCACCTAAAATCTGCTGAGTGCTGACACAAAAACCCCATAACTTTAAAAAGATAGTAGAATGCCATAAAACACAAAAAGGGTAAAGTTTTTTTCCACTTTTGTCTGGATTCCCAATCATACACAAGATATTCTTCATGATTCTCTTTT
>WEIT01026179.1:41889-58389 GCA_013389985.1 Dryoscopus gambensis | reverse complement strand
GGGGGGAGTGGGCAGGGTGGAATTTAGAAAAGGAGCCTGGTCTTCCTAGTCTTTAGGAGTTGTGTGTATATACATGTTCTTGACTGATGAATTTTTATGCACACATGAGCTTTTTCATCCAATAAAAAGTCATTTTAAAAAATCAAACTATAAGTTATAGGATGATTTGATTGCAAAGGTTAGGGAAAAGTCAGAATTGTTTGCTAATGTTTATTCTTTCTCTCTCTAGGACATAGTCAATTACAAGGCAGTATTTATCAGGGGCTTTTCCAGTTGTGTTTGTACACAGTCTCCCCCACACACAGTGGTAGAAGGCAGATTACATACTGTTTATAAAGATAAAGCTGGACAAATTATCTGCAACAGATAGTCTGATTAGCCTGAGCCTCCACCTTGCTCACAAATTTTCTGGTAGTGGATCCTGGTGTTTCAGATTAGTTTGCTACTGGGATTTGTCCAAACAAGGGACAGACTGGAGGAGCTGGGTATCAGCTGCACTGCTGGGGAGCTGTGGCAGCTCCATACTTTCAATAGACCGTGGAGGAACTGACTGAGAAATTTGCAAACACTCAGCAGCAAGCTGATGCACCATAAAGAAGCCACTAATAATAATGAAAGGTCAGTTTTCTCAAGATTAGTAAACATTACTTGGAGTTGGTGTCTGGAGTTTGTTAGTACAGAACCTTCTCTCCCTCCAAAGGGTTCTAAAAAAAAAAAACAACAACTTCCAGATCATCAAAGTCTGTTGGTTTAAACCAAAATAGAGGGCAGGCTCCTGCAGGAAACTGGCACTACAGATTTGCTGCCACTTCAGTGGTCAACCACTTCCTGTATTTCCTTCATGAAAGGACACGCATGTACTCATGTGATGGTGATGATGATGATGACAATGATGATGACAATGACAGTAGAACTAGAGAAAACTGCAGTGGATGGTTTCCAGTAATCACAGGTGCCAGTCATT
Source organism: Dryoscopus gambensis (assembly GCA_013389985.1). Classification (NCBI taxonomy): domain Eukaryota; kingdom Metazoa; phylum Chordata; class Aves; order Passeriformes; family Malaconotidae; genus Dryoscopus; species Dryoscopus gambensis. The sequence goes on along the minus strand of WEIT01026179.1, from coordinate 57,425 downwards.
AAAGAAACACTGCAGTGCTGATGTCAACTGATGTCCTCTATTAGCTTTCCCTGTGCAAGACATCTCAGTGCTGGCATTGACCTTACAGCATGAAGAGCATGGCTGTCAGAGTACATAGCCCTAGAAGTGCATGGTTTGATTTGCATCCTTTTATATCTGAGTGAATTTCAGACAGTCTGGGAACTGCCCCTTCCAGTGGGCTATGGGGCCTACTGAAAGCTTCTAACCCAACCTATTGGTTTGTAACTGTTGATCTCCCCTCTGAATGGAGGGATACCATGTCCTGTGAGATGGAATCACCCTGTGCTCTTGCTGGTGCTAATGCAAATATGAGAGGACAAGCGTTTGCTTTACTATTGATGAATCCACTCAGGCAGAACAGGACATGAATTTTAATAAGACTATTTTCCATTGTACTGAAACACCTTGCTCTTTGCATGAAAATAAAAGACAGAAATAGTTGCCTAAGGGTCCTTCTGGCCATCTACCCTCTCTGAAGGGGGATTCTAAAATGCTTCTTGTGCAGGAGCTGGGGGTTAACTATAAGTGAGAAGGTTGTCCAACAAAGAAGAAAAATAGGGGGTGAAGTGCAGCTCTGGAGAAGCTGTTTTCCAGCAGTCATGCCTGTTTTGACACACTGTAGCTGTCTTTTTTACCAGTAAAGGCATGACTGCAAATAAAGAAGAATACAGGCAAGAAGGGGAAAAAATAAGTGCTTAGGAAGCAAGCAACTGGTAGATGGACTACTCGAAAGTACCTTACTATCATCTCCACAGTTATAGTCACTCTTGTTAGCTGGGAAGGAGAACTCAGAAAGCAACTACCTTGCATGTGCCCAAAACTAATGACTTAGAAGGCTCCCGGGCATGTATTATAACCCGTAATTATGTGATTTGTGACTAGAGATTTATCTCCAGTGCAGTGCTCCTTCCAACATGCGTGTTCTCAGAGAGAAAAAGCTGGGGATGAGGAGCACCTGACCAAGCTGGCAAGAGCCAGCATCACTAGCTCTCAGCTGGATTCCCATATACATCTGTACAGCACCAGACAGTACTCAGTTACTTCTTTTGCAAGAATCAAATCAAAGACATTGGTATCCAGTACAAAAATCCCATTCAACTCATCTAAATGCAGACAATAGGGGAGCACCACTGGTTTATCATCTTAGTACCCTTTGACTTAATTCAACAGTGCATGGTATTCCTGTGATTGTCAGCTATTCCCTTAGCAATTCTCTTCAACACTTGCACGGGTCTGGGTGCAAAGACTGGTATTTTCTCATTCTTTTTCCCCACAATGCTGGGACATCCAGAACAGCCCAGTTCAAATCTACCTGGACTACTGCAAAGCATTTGATACTGTCCCATATAACATCCTTGTCTCTAGAATGGAGAGATGTGGAACTGATGGGTGGACCACTCAGTGGGTAAGGAATTGGCTGGATGCTCACACTCAGAGAGTTGCACTCAAATAGTTGCATAATGTCTGGATGGAGACCAGTGATGAGTGGTGTCCCTCAGGGGGCCATGTGGGACCAATATTATTTAACATCTTCACTGGGGACATGAGCAATGATACTGAGTGTTGCAGTTGATAATCTGAATGGAATGGATGACATCCAGGCAGACCTTGACAGGCTTTAGAGTTGACCCTGTGTGAGCCTCATGAAGATCAACAAGGTCAGGTCAGGTCAGGGCAATCCCAAACACAGACACAGGCTGGGCAATGACTGAATTGATAGCTGCCTTGCATAGGACATCTTAGGGATATCTGTGGATGAAAAACTGAATATGAGCTGGCAATATACTCAGGCAGACCAATCATCCCCTGAGCTGCATCAATAGAAGCATGCCCAGCAGGCTGAGAGAGCGGATTCTTCCCCTCTATTCTGCTCTGGGTCCCCCAGCATAGGAAAGATTTGGATTGCTGGAACAGGTCCAGAGGAGGGCCACAAAGATGATCAGGGTGCTGGGGCACCTCTGCTATGAAGACAGACTGAGAGAGTTGGGGTTGTTCAGCCAAGCTCCAGGGAGACCTTATAGTGGCCTTACAGTACTTTAAGGGGCCCCTGAGGAAAGATGGGGACTGACTGAATCAAGGTGTTTAGTGATAGGTTGAGGGGGGTAATGGTTTTAAACCGAAAGAGGATAGATTTTGTTTATATGTTAGGAGGAAATTCTGTACTGTGAGGGTGGTGGGACACTAGAACCAGTTGACCAGAGAAATTGTGGCTGTCCCATCCCTGGACGTGTTCAAGGCCAGGTTGGACGGGGCTTTAAGCAACTTGGTCTAGCAGAAGGTATCCCTGTCCACGGCAGAGCACTTAGAACTAGATGATCTTTAAGGTTCCTTCCAACCAAACCGTTCTCGGATTCCATAAAATGGTGGGCTGTGGTATCTCCCGGTGTAAGGCTCTAGCAAACTACTGGAGTGTGACCCACAAATACGAACTGGATGCAAGCCCCTGTGTGGATAGGGTGGCTTTCGTGTGAAGTGACTGCAGATCAGCCCAGACAGTTATCCTGGTTATTCTCAGCAGAGTACAAAGCAGCTGGAAAAACACCAAAATAATTCTCAACTCAGATACCACTACACTTAGACAGTAAGAGGAGAAAAACTACATCTCTGCTCATTGCCAATATTTATAGAGATATGATGAAACTCAGAGCTGCATTTTAGTAATTTCGTTATTCTAAAGAGATTGCAGAGAAACAGACTCTAGAAAGACAAGTCTGCTGAAGCTGGCTATTAACATGATATCCTAAATACCTGCTACTAAGGTCCTGCTCTCTTCATAAAGAGTAAAGAAAGCATGTGATACAGAAGACTTGCAAGGTCACCTAGTCCATCTCCTTGGCAGTATTTGTTGTTTTTTTCTTCCCTGGTTTCCCATGTCTTAATTTAAACTTGTCCTTATTTCCTTCCTTGCTATCAGCCATATGAATCTCCTTTAAAATAACTGCCTTCCTCCTCGGTATCAGGCCAGATAATAGAGTAAATATTTCATGTCTTTCTCCTGTAGAACCTGAAATTAGTCTGTTTCCATTAAGAGCTCAATTGCAGTTAATCACTGTTTTCATCACTCTTCTTTTTTGCTTTTTCTGTGCACTTTGCTTTTATCAGCTGTGGTCAATAGTCCCCCTCTCCCTTACCTGCTCACCTGTGAAATTTTTCTTGCATTTAGTTACACAACTTTTTTTAATCACCTCTTTAATGATTAGTGAGTATTTGGATCTGCATCTGATTTAATTTCCAAGAAAATTAGCAGTGATGGAGTTTTTGGGCCAAGATAACATTTTCACTTATTCTCAGTCAGAATCCTGCTCTTCCTTGCTTGCAGGTTCCTTAGCTTGCTGCCTTTATAATTCCCTTGAATTTGCTCTTTCTTTCCTTGTTCCCACTGATGAACATTTAATCTACTTGTAACGCTTCCATCCTTTTTTTTTTCACTCCTGGTTGTTGGCTGCTTGGCAGGTCTACCCTGACATTTTCTAGAGGAGTTGACCTCAGGGTAACAGGTGTTAGTTACCACTAAAAACAAATGACCAGTCACAAGTAACTGCTCAGGTACTAACAACTCTTTTATTTTACCTTATCTGCCTAATTATGCTCATTTAAAATGTTACTGAAAAATACAGCAGTTCTTCAATAGATTTTATCACACTGTAGCACAAATATATATACACATATATATCTATAAAATGTACTATCCTTGCTGGCACTAAGGATTTTCAAGCTGCTGCCACTCTTAATACTGCCCGTTACTAGGATGCTTTAGTGGCTTTTGACTTACTTTGAAGCTGGCCATCATTGCAGAGTTATGCTCCAATTAACTTCTTCTGCCCCTGCTTGCTTGAAAAAACAATCCATGAGATTTTTCAGGGAGCAATACATCCTTCAGAGAACAGGCTTCCATCATTTTCTGTCAAAGACCTTCCAGATCAAAAGCTGAAACAAACTCTGTTGACTTTATCAAGACAAAATGCAATGACTTCACTCAAATGAAATGTTCCGATAAGGCCACTTTTGTATTCCCAAAACTCAACTTTGGGGAATGCTTAGTATATGGGGGAGTATGAATTCTAACTTTTCATTCCAGCTGAAATGGAAACAAATTCAGGCGGATATTTTTTCCCCCAGAACAGAACTTCATCATTTCAACCAGCTCACAGCAGATTCCCATTTACACTGTGTGGATTTCCTGTCTGCTCTACAACCTTTTCCAGGAATTTGAGGCTAAAACTTTCTGCTCCCCTCCTCAGTAGATCAACTGATTAAAACATTATCTGATCTTTAGTAACCCAGGGCTATAATTTAGAAAAAACATAAATTCCCTCTGCCCTTTACTTTTGTTTCCCCAAGGGAGCATAGAAAAAGCAAATATTATCTACAGACTTTTTTTTTGTTTTCAGAGGCCACATGCAAAAAGTTCCCCCCGCTTGGAGCTGCAACCCCTTACCCTGTAGCTCTCTGTGCTATCTCATATATCCTTCCTCTTGTTATTTGTTGTGTATCTTCCAAAATAAACACAACTGCAGAACCACAGGATAACTTCAGATTGCAAGGCTTAGCATCAAAAACTACACTGGCTTTAGGCTGGAGGCAACACTGCTGCACACATGGATTTGAGTTAAACCTCTCTAAAAGGCTGCTATTTTTTTCTTTCCCCTGTAAATACTAGGACAGTGTTCACAACAATGCCTTCATGCTTTTCAAGAAGCAGCAACCACTTGGTTTCATGCTTTGATGAACAGAGAATGTTCCTGCAGTGATTTTTAGTGGGAAAACTTTATCCCATAAACACACTGTGAAAGAACATTCTGGAGGATGTGGGATGGTCATAGTCAGGAGGGCAAAATCCTGTTCTGTTGGGATTCATTTATGTTTCTCAGATGCGAGTGTGGGGAACTGGAATTCCAGTTCAGGTTGTTTCTGTGTATATTAATACATGGTTGTGCATTGCACAAGATGGCATAACCCCTATGCTCACTGCCCAACCACCCAGCAGGAAAGACAAAAAATGGCTTCAATATCATCGTAGAACTGTTGCTCAGTTCCTAAATAGCCTCTTCAAATCAAGTGAAGTATGAGTTCCCCAGACTCTACAGGAGAAGGGAACTGCACATGAACTCTAGAAAATCAGCAGGAGGACAGTCTATTTTAGGAGCAGAGCTTCAGATAGTATACTCTGAAGATTCGTAGTTTTAAAGATGAATCAGGAATATATGGAAATCAGTACCATTTGCACAAATGTGAGCCAGGACTCATAGAGCAATCTGTATGTTCTGCATGCTAATGCATTTTCTTACCCTCAGGGAAACCTGAGAGACTTTGAGCAGGCACATGTTCATTGTGCCTGAGCTCTGAGCTGGCAGGAGAGGAGCCAGCTCTTGTGTGGAAGCTGTGCCATCACAGCGGCGTGGCACTGTGACAAACCTAAAGTACACTGCCTCTCAGCACCTGGTCTGTGTCACGGTCCCTTACTGCTCACTGTAAGGTTCCCCGATTCCAGCCAAACATGGGAAATGGATACAACTTCTTTGCAAGGTCATCAAATAAATGAGCATCACACATTGCTGGGTTAAACGTATGCCCAACATTAAGTTAGAAAAAGAAAAAAAAAAGGACATAATATTTTTAAATAAAAATTTTGTCTCTCCTAGGCAATTTTTTGACTCATCTCCTCTCAACATGCCTCTCAAGGTTTAGTCCTACTTGCTTTCCAGGCACCTGTACAGTCTTCCCACAAAAGCAAATATAACTTGGTGTTACAATGTAAAATGTAAGCAGGAAAGAAACTTTCTGTGGCTGTAAGACATTCAGATGTCTTGCAAGGGCAGGCTCTTAAGATTCCCTATTTGATACTATGACTGTTGTGAAAGAAAGAAAAAAAATCAGAATTGAACCACCACATCTTGATATTTCTAAATGTTTTCTCTGATTTAGAATGTCATCACTTGACAGTATAATTCATGGCAGGTAGATAATACGATTTTTTTTTTTCACACAAAATTAATCTCAGTTACAGAAAGTCTGCAGTTCTCCCCTTCAGGTGACACTGTCTTCCACTAAGATTGGGATGGCTTTAGGCAGAATGTCCCAGTCAGTGCTTTCTTGGCACAGCTGAAAGTAAAGACTCTGCAGAACTGCCTAAAGATTAGAAATATCAAGGAATATGTGGTGTAATTTCTGCCTGTTTATGATATGTTATGAAATCTCAGGGGGGGAAAAAAAGTCATTAATTCTTTAATTTAAATATTATGTTTAAAATAGAATACAACATCTTTGGCCACAAATCAGGCTGACAGCTGTAGCCAGCTGCCCAGGACTGCTGGGTTTCTCAAATGCCTCTCAAAGGGGAATATAATGTCCAGGAAGTCAGAATTCTCTAATTCTGGACAGTTTGACCAGGATGGCAGCATAAATGACCCAACCTTCATTTTATACTGTGGCTGCTTTAATCAGCTCTGGAGACAGAGCTGGAAGAGGAACAGGGTCTCTGTCAGGGGCTGTAAACAGCACTTCTGAGCCACTTCACTGTCTCAAGGGTGTTTCGGATAGTGCTGTGTAATCACAGTCAAGCAGCAGAATTGAGAGGAACTGACATAATATTCAAGTATTTGTTTTCACTCTGAATAAGACACAGATAAATATACGGATTTTTTTTTAAAAGTAAATGAAAATATTTGGAATGATATCTTGAGGCTGCACAGAAACCAGAAGAAAGCACTTCTTCTGTTTGTTTTGCGAATAGAAATAAAAAATGCAAAAAGTTTGGAGAGAGATATAAAAATGAAGAGAGAAAAAAAAGCCAGAGAAGTGTGTCCCCAGCGTAAGAAGGACATGGAACAAGTTGGAACAAGTCCAGATGAGGACCACGAAGTTGATAAGAAGACAGGCTGAGAAAGTTGGAGCTGTTCAGTCTGGAGAAGGTTGAGTGGAGACCTCATAGCAGCTTTCCAGTATCTGAAGGGGCCCTTCAGGGAAGCTGGAGAGGGATTCTTCATTATGAACTGTAGTGGTAGGACAAGGAGTAATGGGTAGAAAACTGAATGAGGGAAAATTTAGGTTAGATATTAGGATATTCTTTTAGATATTCTTTGCTGTGAGGGTGGTAAGATGCCGTAACACATTTCCGAGAGAGGTTGTGAGCATCCCGTTCCTCGCAGAGTTCAAAACCAGGTTGGATAAGGCCTTGAGCAACCTGGTCTGGTGAGAGGTGTCGCTGCCCATAGCAGGGAGATTGGGACTAGAGGATCTTTAAGGTCCATTTCAACCCCTTAACAGTTGCCCCCCTTTTTAGGGAGGGAGTGGAGTCACCATGTCTGGAAGTGTTTAATAGGTGTTTGGATATGGCACTGGGTATTGTGGTTTAGTTGTTTAGGGGTTCCAGTGGTAGTGCCAGGTTGACACTTGGACTTGATGATCTTAAACGTCTCTCCCGGCCTTGACGATTTTACAATTCTGTGAACATTCTACGATAAGTTAAAAAGTAAGTTTTAAACAAAAGAATTTGCTTTTATCTTTCAACCAGAACTAACAAAACGGGTGCCTGCCCTGAGGCCAAGAGCTGTCCTTGGTTCTCTGCAGGGTTCTGCCTGCAGAATTTTGTCACCGGGCTCGGGCTGTGCCCGCCCCAGGGGTGGCCGGGCTGAGGTCGGCTCTCGGGGAGGCGGGAGCCTGCACCGCACCGGGGGAGCTCCGAGGTGTCCGCCGAGTGGAATGGGGACAGGAGGGCGCCGCGCTGCCCTCGGGTACATGCCCCAGCCCCAGCCCCAGCCCCAGCCCCAGCCCGGCCCNCGCCCCGCGTGCCCCAGCCCCGCGCGTGAGGGGAGCGGGGCCGCGGGCACGGCCCGGTGTGACTGCCCCGCTCTCTCCGGGGGCCGTAAGGACCTCAGGGAACTTTAAATAATGAAAATAACAGTGTGCGGACCCTGCACTGCGACTAGCGCGGACTGGGGAGTCCACATCGAATATTCGCGCTTAAATACTAGCTGTAAAGCACAGTTTGTCATTATAGATAAACTGAGTGTTACTGAGAGGTGGAAGACTTAACGTAACTCTTGTCAGGTAGAAACAGACAGCTTTAAGCAAAGTCACTGGTGTGTGTTTCTGGTGGAAAATACATTTATCTGATAGGCTATGACCAGTTTCATCTCTCTTTTGCTATGGAAAAGCCACAGTTTACTACATGAATATAAAATTTGATGTACTGCAGAAAATGAAATAATGAGACTGCAGGATAACTTCTTTTAAAATCTGTTGACTTTACTATGTTTTAATCTCTATAAAATAAACTTTCCCTTAATCTGTAAACCACATCACTTTATCAGATGGTAACTTTAATTATTATCCAAACCCCAGTATAGGGGAGCTCAAAGGGAACCATGCAGAACAAATGGGGAAAATGAAAAGATGTGATGACATCCCACCATGCACCTACTGCACATTTAAAGGCTAAATTCTCCTTTTAAATGTCAGTCTTTTCAGGAGAATCTCATTACCCCTGTGATTTACTTTGTGTCTACTGGGTGCTGCATATGAGCTACATCAAGTGGTTCATTTCTTACTGTCAATCACTACCTTATTATTGCACAAATAAACATCCATAGCTGAAGGTATAGTAATAAACACATTCATTGCATTTATTTAAATAAATGAAATTGGCTTTTGGTGCTTATTCCTACTTGGAAACTAAAATGAATTTTATTTCTACTACAGGGGATGTTTTGGAGCTGGCTGCTACAAAGAAGGATGTCACAATGAGTAGAAATTTTTTTTACTTGCCAGTCATGGTTTTTAAATTAGTTCTTTAATGCATACTAAATATATCTACTAGACCTCAAGATAGCTTTAAAAAATAGATAAAATTTTAGGGAGTGAATTGTTAAGCAACATAAACAATGTGGCAGTAGGCTTACTAATAACTTCTTGCATTCTTAATTCTCATTGTACATCACAGGTTATTACAGTTATGGAACAGGCAAAAGGTTGAGAATAAACATGAAAAGGTGCTAATAAATACAAAATACACTGCATTTTGTGTAGAAGCACAGGCTGTAGAATTTCAGGAAAATGCTAAGGAAAATAAAATATATCAGACCATTTCAAAAGCAAATAAACAATAACCCCATTGCCACTGACATCATTGGAGTCCTCTATTGAGCAATTAGGGCACTGTCAGCTCTTCCAGTGTGCTTCAGAAATCATGCAGAGAGCCCCAGTGTAAAGTGACAGAGTCATCATCAGCGGGACCATCTCAAATCCACCACGTACTTCTGAGTGTAGTCATCCAAGCACAAGCATTAATTCATTTGTTTTTCCTGAAGGAATTGAAAACAAGTGTTCCTGTTTATGTCATCAAAAGGGGGGTTTTGCCCACTTTGCATAATTTGATTATCTTAACTGCTTAGGAGCAGAGGCCGAGGCTGACTCGGGCGCTGCAAACAGTGGTCCTGCTCCAGCATGAGTGGGAGGCTCTTGGTCACAGTAACCATTCCTCCCTCTGCACTTGAAGGCAGCCCTGAGATCACATCTGCAAACCATTCAGATAAATGACTTTGGTTCCACATAAAATAATGTCTTACAACTGTCCAGTTCTGGAATTTATATGTGGTTAGTGTGATAAATGTTATATGATCTTGTATATATATACACACCAGACAAAGGATAATCATAGGGTCAATGAAAAATGATAGTGAGGAATAGATATTGGATGATAGCAAACAGAACATTTGTTGAGCAGCTCATTTGTAGTTGTCTGCAGAAAGGAAAGGGAGGGTGAGGGTCTCCCATGTGTTAGAGATAACAGCAGTATCAGCTATAAAAACTCTAGATGCACTAAAAGCAAACAGAGACTGAAGTCCAGATAATGTAAGTTTTTAGGAAAGGCACATCTGCAATCTTTTCACTGACATTTTCTAGAAGATCACAAGAGTCAAGAAGAGATTCCTGGAGATTAAGCAGATTTGAATCTCACATTTTAAAGAGGGCAAAGGACAGGAAACTATAAACTAGCAAATGGAACATTGTTTGTATATAAACCTGGACACTGCTTAGGTGATTTGGCTAAAGAACACCTGGAAAGGTTCACTCTGATTAAGGAAAGCTGGAATGGTTTATAATTCATTAAGTTACTCGAGGTCTCTAGAGATACTACTGCCATTGAGTTCTTTATGGGTGTTATGACTGCTGTGAAAGATGCATTCATTTTTATCATAATAATGAGAGCATGGTTATTGTGAAGCAACAGCACATACTATGGGTTTTTGACGTTTCAGCTGAAGTTTCTGTGAAGCTGCAAGAAAAGTTAAATGCTAGACAGAGGCTGCTGTTTTCAGTGGTAGGAAAGAGGTTGAAAACCAAAGGCTATTAGAAAACCTTTTTTCTATGGATTTTTTAAAATTCTCTTTTTAAAATTACATTTTTGTGAACATTTGGGAATATTATATTAATTTGGTTTTGAAATAAGTGTTTTATTCTTCCCTGATATTTTTTACAGCAATGCAATGAATCCTAGTATCTTGCAGTCAGAGCAAAACTGATTTCAGTGGCAAACTCTGTTGAGATGGCAACACATCCCCTTCCAACCAGAACTGAGAATTTGGGGCAGTGACATGAATTCACAGTGAACACTCCTGTGCCCCATACAGGCCTTCTGCAAAGCCAGTTGTACATTTAGTGTTGCTCTCAAGAGTGCAGGGTAAAACAGCTGCACAGGGAACAGGCATTTCTTCACCTATCCTGCTCGCTGAGGTGAGGTTTTCTTCCAGGCTTTACCATCTCAGGCAGAGGCCATGTTTCAGTGGGACTCTATTCTTACAGATTTCCCCCCTTCTCTCCGGAGAGCTGATTCCAGCTGTATCTCATTCAAGTTAATACTTACTGCATTAGGGAGCTGTCCCATTCCACCATTCTGACAGGACATCAGTTTTGCTTTCTCCACCAACCCCAGCCCTTTGGAAACAGTGGAGGCTGTGTCTGGATGCTGCTGGGCAAAGCAGAGCTGTCAGGAGAAGCTGCTCTGCTGGTGTACCACAGGTGCACATATAGTCAGATTTTCTAACCCTAAAAGATACTGTATTCCAGGAGCAAAGAGCAAATGGGATTTCTGGACTTCCCACCTTATAGCAACCTGATTAAATAGGGCTGGCTGCCAATAAAGAAGGAAAACAATTTATTATCATGTGTATTGGAACCTGCTGGAAAATTGCTTACTGCTCAGCATCGTCATTAACTCAGCAATAGATTTTCATAAGGTTTCCATTTTCTCAAAGCTAGGGGCCAAACACATCCCAGATGTAACTTCATTAGTGCCAATACAGCCACACTGAGAATAAATTTGGCCCCATGATTTTAGGATCTCTCTGTGCGGGGTCTCCAGTCCACGTCCCTGTGCCAAACCATAAAAAGGCCAGTCTCTCGGAGTCACCTAACAGTTCTTCCCTAAATGTTCTTCGGCAAAGACTATTTAAGATTAAACAGCTCAAGGTCAGGTACCTCTCTGGACTGGGAGCTCTACAGCTGAGAGTGGTTTTTCTGGTACTGCATGAGCCAGGGACAGAAGAAGGAGGCATGTAGCTGAGAGGAGGATGTACAGCCCCATACTGTGTTCACCCAGGACTAAAGCATGGCTAAAGACCAGGCAGATTGTGAGACAATTCACTTCAACCACTTCAGATGTGGTTACCATAGTTGTTCCAGGGGTAGAGAGATCAAATAGATCTTTCTAAGACAGGAAGATGGATTAAGACATAGAAAGCAGAACTGTCATGAAGGCAGTCAAGAATACGGAGCACCAAATGTTCCCAGAACTCTCCTTATTGATAATTTACTGTGTTAAATTTAAATAGCATATCTTTCAGGCATTGTATAAATGGAAGAAAACCAATTTGCGTGCCGAGACTAGCAAGACTTTTTACAAGTACAGTGATGTCCCTGACACTGCATACTAGTCTGAGTATCCGCAGGCTACCCAAAGTTTCGTTCAGGTACTTGCCAAAGAAAAGTGTTACTAAGTTTTTATTAAGAGTTACATTTCTGAAGCCAGAAACTCTGCACTCCATACAGGCCTCCGTACTCTCGGTACCCAGCATTCCTCCTAATTAAAGTTTGAATGGCTTCTATAAAAATACCACTGATCAAGTTTTTCTGACCATAACTCAGACATACCTTTCAACACTCTATTGTGCTTAGGTGTTACCAATGATGAGAATAACTTTATAGTTTAGTCAATGCTCACACTGAGCAGCAACACCAGAAAGCATTTCCTCAATTTCTCTTCTGAGGCAGTTAAATATCTCCACACAGTCTTTTAATTTCAGTGTTACACTCACATTAATGACATTTATTCACTTCATAGGAGTTTTATGTGTGTATCAGAACAGAGAACCAAGCTCAGATTTGGATTTAATTTCAAAATATTGGTCTTGCCTTTAATAAATTTATCCATTGCCAGCGTTTGTACCAAAACAATACATTGTTTTTATCTGTTGCACAAAGTGTTACATTTCATTCTGCACTCTCATTTTTATGTTACTGCTCTGGGCCCTGTGTGAGCTTGAGTACTTTAAGTTAGGCAATTGCTTAAATATTTTGTGAGGTGGGAGCCTCAGGCCTCACAGAACTACTGAAGAGACATTTAAGACTTGTTTCTCTTTTAAAGAAAGGTGAATGAGTGGTGCTGAGGGTGTTTAGTGTCTTGAAATAGCTTAGGGCTTATTTATTCTTGGACAGGAAATTTCTGTGGTTAATATTGAAGCCTTAGAGTTATGGAGGAAAAAGCAAAGACTTTTGTAAGTGGAGAAAGTACATGTTTGGTTTGGATTTTGGAGGGGTTTTTTCTGTTCTTAAGTCCAGTATCTGAAGCTGGAAATATCAAGCAGTTTGTGGAGTGGTTCAGAGGTCGCTCCTGTGCACTGTCATGACTGGGACAGACCCATGATGCTGAGAGCTCTCTCCATCAGAGGAGGTTTTCTGCTTGCTGTTTACAGTGCTAAACAGGTTGGTAGCTCATCTGGTCTTAGGGGCCTCAGCAGCCTTAGGAGTTGTGGAGATTTCCTGTGTGCCAAGGGTACTATGATCTGCTGCCCCCTGCTCCAAAGCGCTTGTAGTCCTGAATTCTTAAAGGGCATTCTTGATCAAACTATCCCTCTTCTAGATTTGCAGCTTACTGGTTAAGGCAGGGAAAGGCACAGAGAGGGCTAAGGCACAGACAGTCCCCTCCAGGCAGTGACACCTTTCTTGAGGTGTCTCTTCCCTTTGGAGATAGGGCGTGGATGGGCCTGGTTTGTCCTCTGAAGTTTGCTTCCCCGTGAGCTTTGGCAGCAGCACATTCCTGGAGAGCAGTGTGCCAATGCTTACTTTGCAAGGGAGAAAACATTCATCTTTTCTGATTTCCTTCGTTTTGCAGTGACAGAGGTGGAACACCCCTGGCATATGTCTGTGGTGTTTCATTCTTACAAGTTTTAGCCCTGGAAGGTGTCTGTATTGGCTCCAGGGCTTTACCCCTCCCCGACACATTATCGTAAGAGAGCACCTTAGGGGGCATTTCTGGCAGTCCTTGCATTCTGCACCAGAGGGAGTTCAGTTATGTCACATTTCATCCATGATTTGTAATTTCTGCCTCTATCCACTCTTTTCCCTCCTCCTGATTGTTTATTTTACTTTTTGTGTTTTTCTCAAATGCTCCTTGTTTAAACCTTAAGAGGCTGTTTTCATATTAGTGTGTTTATATTTTCAACATCTGTTTATTTTGCTGCACAACACTCCAAACGACCTGGCAAAAGAAGTAGCAGCGTTTATAAATATAGCCATTACTTTAATTATTCTGATTTTTAACTTACAGTGTATTTTTATGTGACTCAAGAGATTAAAACAGAAAAAAATCCAGACCACACTTAATCAAATAAGTATTACTTTGTTTAACTGTATTATCAGCAAGAAAGTCTAGTCTTGGCTCACTGCAAGCTGACTTTTATATTTGTCACCAGAGGCTCTCAAAATTTCAGCCTACTTTTTTTCAGGTAATGACACTCCAATATCCTGGCTTTCACTAAGAAAGTAGTAAGACATTCTTTTTTCCTTTTGAACTTAGGCAATTTTAATTACAGGAGGTTTTATGGAGAAGATAGTTCCTTCATGATTTGGATCCAGATTGCTGATCGTAATTTCCATGACTTCTATAAAATACTTCCCTTTCCCTAAATCCTTTACCTAGTGTAGCTTTTGTCTCTCAGCTCAGGCTGTTCTGGTGTGGGAAACACTCTAGGATGATGTGTTGCCAATGCATTTCCCCTCTATCCAAAGTACACTGGGCCCAGCCCTTTTTTTGCGATGGAGTTCAATGAATTAAGAACTAACCAAGCTTCTAAGTTTCTGAGTTTATAATGCAACAAAATTCTTTTCAGACTCTTATTCTAATTCTCTTGTTAGTGCTGGAAAAATGTGCAATGATACAGCAGAGTGTGTCATGCACACTGCAACTCATTTCAGCAATACAGATTCTTACAGCAGCCACACGCTTTGTTTTAATAGAGAAATAACAGGGAAAAGGAAAGAGCATTCAATTAAAAGCAGCTCGTTCACGTTATGTAGATTTTGCAATGTATTTTGCATTTTGTATCCATAGATTTCTGTTCATAAAAGCCCAATGCCATGTTATATACGAGAACTACCTTTTCAATTGTATCTTAATGTAAGCCACTTATCACTCAAGCATAGAAATGTTTTCAGTTGACCTGTTGCTCTCACATTTTTGATGGGATTTTTGTCCATGTGGGAGTAAAAGGGCTATTGCAATGATGGTGTCAAAAAACAGAAGAGAAGAAATTTGATAAAAACATCTGAGTGAATGTTGTTATGCTGCTGTGTGCCTCTGAATCCCTGAAATAGCAGTATTCTGCTGGGGCCCCAGGTTGCCACTGGGCCCTTCTTTCTGTATTGTTCTCTTTTTCACTCTTTGTCATCAATTTTTCCATGCCTAGTAGAAAATAATAGACATTTCTTTGGCACCACATCTAGCTGTATCTTTTAAAGGACTTAGTACATGCAAACTCACTCCTCTACTTATTGCCTGAGTCTTTCTCATTTGGACTCAGAGCTGTTTCTCAGAAAAGGTTTTTACAGTGATGAAAACATCATTTTTGCACTTTCCATTCATGTTTTCTCTTACAGACTCGACTTTCTAAGAGACCAATTATTAGCATTCTTTTTAAAAGATTCTTGTGAATGGGAGAGCTGTAAGAATGTTATTAAAATTTCGTAAGGCGAGAAAACTGTGGCCTCCACTGAAAACTGTGCTATTACATGGCACCTGTAGGAGAAAAAGTGGAAATTTTGGTAGTTTTCCCACATGATCTCACAAAGTTACAGGTTTGAAGGTAGACGAGTATTGGATTTTATGTTAAATGTTGTGCCTAGCCTATTTTTATTTGCTTTGTTTGGGCTTATTTGTGTAAGAAAGGTTTTTGTTGCCTAGACATTTTATAGTGATTTGTGAGAGACATTTCAGAAAGGAAAAAATGAGTTGGTGACAG
>WEIT01026179.1:13745-41868 GCA_013389985.1 Dryoscopus gambensis | reverse complement strand
TTTTTCTTTTGAGACTATTCTATAAAAAGCCAAAATGCTTAAAGTGAGCTTAATGATGGCTGTTCTGATATCCCTGACACAATTTTCTGCCCAGTGAGTGAGACCACATCTGAGACTTCCTTAACAGCAGGTCACAAACAAAGTAAGTTATTGAACAGAAACTAGAGCTGTGAGTGTTCTGCAAACAGCCAGGGAAACTGTAGGTGCTGTTAAGACAGCTGGGAACATTATCAGGGACAGAATGCCACTCCAGCTCCAACCCNAGCAGTGGCCATCCCTTGAGAGCTGCAGGAAGGAAGGCTTAGTGTGAAAGACTCCACCATATATTTCCGAGGGCTAAAATTTGTTGATGCTAGGGAAAATGAGGAATTTGGGAGGAAGAGCAGGGTTCTATAGCCCATAGGTCACACATGAACAATCAGATTTGAAAAAGTTCCTGCGCCCAGACTGGTTAGTCTTCTACCAGTGTGAGCTGTGGATGTATTGTGCTACCAGCCCTCTTCGTCCTACCACACCCCATATTTTTTACAGGAAGGAAAACTGAAGTCTGTGTTGGAGCACCCAGCCAATTCCACAGTCAGGATCAATATCCTACACACATCCATCTCTCTTGGTCTATCTTTGGATCCTACTGTAGCCACCAAACCCAAGCTGTTCTCATACAGCCCACAGGCTTATGTCAAAGAACCTTTCGCAAACTTGGCAGTGCTTTGGCCCAGGTAGGAGCAAGGTCTGTCTGAGCAGCCTTGTGGTGCCATGGTCTTGTTCCCCAGCTTCCCACAGGTCATAGTGCTGTCATGAAGGGCTATGGTTCTTTTTACAGACCTGTCTAAATCAGCTGTAAAATTGTCTGCAAACTATTAACATATTTTAAATAATAAAAAGAATCACTGATTTTTGAACAAGAAACTGAAATCTGCTACAACATGAATATGTTCAACTAAGCGTGCAATCTCTGCAGTTGTGCGTTTTAGGGAAAAAATTAGAATGGAAAATTTTGAATTGTTTTGCAAGAGAAATATCTAATAAAGAGCTCAGGCATGGAAACAATATTCCCTTTGACATGTAGTAATTATATGACCGAACTATATTAGATAAGCAATAAGGACTCAGGAAAAAACTTTACATAGGAAATTACAGTTTCTCTTTTATAGTCACTCTATATGCTGAAAAGTCATAGCTTATTCTGTAGGACATGAATCAATAAATGACAAGGTTTAAAATAGGTTTTTAATTAATGTTTTTATTTAAATATAGAATAACATTAACATTGATTCCTTCAGGTTTACAAGGATGCTATTAGGACTGGCAGATGTGAAATTTAACACAGACAAACCACATCCTGCAGAGATTGTATTTCTTTTTATGACATTCACCTGATAGCTTGCAATCCTCAGTTTGGAGTTCCTTCAGCAGTATTAAAAAGCCAGCTCCTGAAACTGAGTGCCCAAAAACCCCATATGTAAAATCACACCCATGATCTCTCAGAGCTCATTTCTCACTCTCTTACTGTAAACCCCTATGGTTTGAAAATGAAACAACTTTCAAGCCTTAAAAGAGAAACTCACTTCACCTGCATGAAATCATAGTAATCAAATTTTTATGGGTGGAGTATGGCAGGGGAGAGGAAGGAAAAATTTACTCTATAGAAGTGTGGGGTCAAGTCAGGAGGTCCTACACAGTCCTCCCTTCCTCCCTTTCTTGCAGCTGCTCCTTTTTCTGGCATATTGACAATATCAGCAGCTGCAGTTCTTCACATGCACGAAAAGCTGCAGACTGCCTACAACCAGAAGCTCTTTCTCCAGCCCACTGTGGCCTCTGCTGTAGTCTTTCCTGTCCCCTTGGGTTCCCATCTATCCATCCTTTTCTCAAGACTCGCTTGGTGTTAGCTGCCTGATTAGTTGAACCATTTAGGTCCTAATAGAGAGCTCCTGAAGGCAGGAAGAGCTTTTCAAATGAATTTGAGATTTAAGCTCAAGGTGGGTCCCTTAAAACAAACAGATTGATATGAAGTGGCAAGGTGACTGTAACTGGAAAATCTGGGACTGGTGCTTGACAAAATTGTTGGGATTCACCAGCAGTGGTAAAGGCAAACTCAGATTGTCAAAATTAGACTTCAACAAACTGCATTAATACAGATCTCCTGGAGCAGTAGGATGAAAACTGGACATTTAGAGGATGTATGCCAGATGTGCTATCAGAAATTAAGTTAAATACGTAGAGGTTGGTCTATGGATATAAAAATATAATGTCCTTATAGAAAGTATGATTAGATGAAATTGACTGTTGCCATCATCACAAGGGACAAGTACTGCAAATACCATAACTAAAGTACAGAGATACTTTTTATCCATCTGCAAATACATGGCTCTCAAATAAGGTACAAGCTCTGAGAGCTGCAAGAACTAAAAATGCTACCTTTCCTACAGAATAGAAATTGCAGCAAAGCCAAGCAAAAGGCTCAATTCTATGTGCATGAATCTGATTTTAGAACATTCCCTAGACGAGACAGAGTTAGATAAGATTTGCAAGGGCTGTAACTGATGGAGAAATTCCATAGAAATAAATTCCAACTATTAGGATGGGAAGGATTGTACTGGATTATCATTCTGGTTTATTGCGGTGGAGGCTCCTGAATTTTTGTAGAAAACTGTGCTGTGAAGAATATGTGAATGTGATCAGCTAGAAGTGTAAACAAGCTAGAAGTATTGCTTTATAATAACAGATGAACAGTGGCAGGGAAGCACTGTTAAACATATACCAAAATTCAGGCCAAATTAAGCAACAATTTTCATGATGTGGTGCAGCAAAATTGGCCCCTGGGAACAAAGTAACTGTAGATTTGTGTATGTTGGCTGGAAGAAAGTCTCTTCAACATTTTCTGGACTATTATTCTTGCTTCTCTGAGGTAGCCTTGCTTAAAGAAACTACAGTTGATTGTGTATACCCAGTTTGATTCTGCTACACATTTTACTTGACCTGGAAGTATTTGAACACAGCTGTAGGGCACAGGACATGAATTTAAGTGCTTCACAAAGAAACAGGCTTTGAAATGCATCTTGTCATTTACATATGACAAGTTTTGGGGGACATGATGCCTGAATTATAAAATTTCCATTAAAACAGTTGTAGAGTCATACACTGATCACTGTTTAGCCCTTTGATGATAGAAAAACATGAAAGACAGTTCTGTGCGTGCTGCCATGGGAAAGCTGTTTCTCTCTAATCACTAACATTACTTTTTTAGGTGTTTTGGTGACAATGCAATTGCCAGGCCAGGAACTGGTATTGCTGGTGGTCCTTCTAGTTGAGCAAGGGGGTCATGGATGAAGGAAGACAGTGTCATCTCTAAAGCCACAACAATTTAATATACACACCCTGGCACTGTCTAGGGTAAAAGCTGAGACTCTGATACAGTGGTATGTCCAGATCTGTGCTTTGTGTGTGCACACTCATGCTGACTTTAAATGATATCCTGAGAAAATGACAAGTAAAACTATGGTTTTCAAGTCTCAGGGGACTGATACCAGGTGCTGGATTTAGATCTTAGTTTTCTGAATTTACACTTTTGTTTTTTTCAGCGTCTTGTTTCCTTCTGTCATTTTTAATGAACACTCAGACCCTGTGACAAAATCCCTGGTGCCCAAGTTTCAGTTTCACAGAGGGTTAGCAGCTAACTTGGACACTTACATGGCTTGCAATAATTTGGAGACATGGTGTGTTTTGAGTAACTAAAAATTACATTACAGAATTCTGCAGCTGATGGTGTTTATCATCAATTCACAGATTTAAGTAAGAAAAAGTTTGTAGTATCAGAGAGGAATTAACTGAAACATTTTGCACCTAATTATATTCTTTCATGAGCAAAATAGAAATATAGCTATCTGTGAAGATAAAGGAGAGGTTCCACAAAATTTCTAAAAATATCTTGCATGCTAAAATGTCAATAAAGTCAATAGCTATTTTTATTTTATGCTATTAGTAAGATTTAAATTAAAGCTTTCCTACCTACTTTTTTCACCTATGAAAAAAAGTGACTAAAAAACCCCAGGGTACTGCTGTCTACTCCAGACATTACCAGAATCCTCAGCACCAATTACTCAGTTTGTGGACCAAAGACTACAAAACTACCAAAGCTGTTACACATTTCTTAGGCCTTCCCTGACAGCAGTGTTACAGAGTGTGTGCAAGGGACCTTCCTCATTGTTGTGCTGTTCTCATCACCTGTACCTTATTAGACAAAAAAGATTCCAGCACTAGATGCCAATATTTTAAGGAATGTAACAGACCTTTCCATCTCTGAAAGTATTTCCTGCTCTGCTTTCTCTGATACAGGCTGTGGCTCAGACAGAGTCCTGTAGAAACTTCACCATTTAGCCTCCAACCTAGCTGGAGCAGTTCATGGTCAGTCCATATAGTAGTTCTTAGATCTTTTCACGGGTGAAACTTTGGCTGGTTGGGTTTTTAGATATGGTAGAGTGAGCTGGTTTGCTCTGTTTGTTTGTTTGTTTGTTTTTTTTTAAATTACATTCCCATCTCAAAGCCATTGCTGTTTTCACAATAACTTGTTTTCTGCTTTGTCTTGCTGCATACTTGGGAAATAAAGAGAAAGGTGCTATAACACTGTGGTAACATACCCACTCTGGTGGCTGCTCTTACCTCCAGAGAATGGCAGTATGCCAATAATCACACACTGTTTTTCACTGCAGAACCTTATTGAAGGTTAAACCCTGGGCAGCGTGCCTGCATTGCCCTGCACCCTTTTCCTTGCCCCACCTGGCATCCTTCACCCCAGGCAGCCTCTTGCGTGCACCACGTGTGGGTCGCGGCGCAGAGCATGGATGCTGGTGCATCCTTACCTTGGCACACATCCAAAGGGGTGAGGCAGGCGCTCGGCAGCACTTCTCTGCATCTGTGCATGGGGGCGCTCAGGGCTCCCGCGTGTCCCAGCAGGTCTGCCAGCTGGGATCGTGGGCTGTCCTGACTGCTCAGGGCTCTCTTGAACACAAACTCTGTACGGGGGTGTCTGAATGCCTTCGAATAGCTCATTCGCTTTTCAGGAACAATTCTTTTTTTCCCTAATAGTGTTTTTGCAAGATTAAATAAGTGTGAAATGGGCATTTATATGATCCCTGCCTATAAAAGATGTTATCTGCCTGCTGATCTTCCCTCCCCTGTTTGCTAATGGGAGTCGAGTCCTTCAATTCATGGTGCTAAATTTACTGTAATTAATTATATCTTTGTTCCAGTGCTGCCCTCATAATGGGTAATAATTGTTTGCTCTGCACAGACAGATGTTCCCTGTGTACTGTCACAGGCATGCCTGGGCTGGGATATGAGTAAGCTCACAGAGGTGACTGAAGATTAAGCTTTATATTGCAGCAAGGAATCAGACCACTACTTTTTATATATACCTTTTAGGAACTTTTTTATTTTTGTAAGGTTTTCATAGGCTAAGAAACACAAATTGCAACAGAAGACAATCACACATGAGATGCTGCCATGTGAAGTGTAGACTGCTTAAACTCAATATACTGTAAAAGAAAGTTTTACAAAACTGTTGCCATTATAGGTGTTCGGGTGAACGATAATACTGGGTGACTTTTTTCCCTGCTTTGTTATGCAGGGGGATGAGTGGGAATTGAATTTCTGTACCACTAAAAACTGTAGGTTTAATATCTAGATATCTAGGTGTTTAGGATAATTGCAGAATTTCTATCTAAAACCTGTTTCTTAGGACACTATAACAGTATAATAATTATCGCCTGTTACTATTAAAGAAAAATACTAGCATGGCATGCTCCAAAGCTCATGAATGACAGACTCCTGGTGCCCCTGAGAGGCAAATTAAACCCTCCCTGGAGGCACCTAGGGCTCTTGATCTCTCTCTGCCAGAGCAAACCATGGCTGTGCCCATGACTGGAGCTGTGTAGGTGAACAGGCTGTTACAGACCTGACTTTGTAAAACACATTCGTGTGTGAAGATGGTGCACTGTACATTTTACTACACATGTAACTTGCTTTGTGGTGAGCAGGCCCAGTTAGGAGTAAAGATCCCCAGATGTTTTTCCTGCCTCGGTTCCCAGTCTGGTAGATCAGCTATGTCACTCAACTTGTTTCTTTGATTGTAGATCAGATGCCTCAAACCTGACTTCTTGGCAACTGCTGGTAAAACGTACTGCACAGAACTAGGTGCTCATCTAATTGAGTATGATATCTGACTTCATGAAATCTACTGGTGAAAAGTGGTATGCAAAACTGGGTGCTTACATAATTAACACTGCTTCTTCAATTTGTACAAATAAAAATAACTATTTGTATTCTATGTCTTACAATGGTTCCCAATGGTAAAACTTCAATGTTATAAACAAAACATTGCAAATAGATTCAAAGTTCATTTCTTTGTCCCTTAACATGAACTAAATTTGATTAAATGGAAGGATTTCTGGACTGAAACTTGTATACCAAAGAGAAGTCTGGAAAGCAGTTGTTAACATTTTACAACTGAGTTATGAACTCTTGAAAATATGAGCTTTCCCTGAAGCTTGGCAGGAGACCATATCTTTTTTACTAATCTGGCTTGCAGGTGATGCTGGGTTTATTAAGCTCAAACACTGCTTTTTTTGAAACTTTTGAGTGGTGTAATGCCTGTGTCTGTAGCCCTGTACCTAGATTTAGTTATTCACAGATACTTATTTTTCAGTTTTGAAAATGTAACTTATATTTTTTAAACTTGCTAATAGTAGAATTTCAACATTGTATTTGGGCGAGAAAATACCATCTTAAAGGAGCTAGAAAAGAATTACAAGTAGAAATTTGTTTAGCCTCTTACGGGATGTTTCAGCAGGCTTGCATATTTGCCAAGTATTTTTCCACATAAAAGACTCTACTGTTCCATCTTTTCTCTCCTGGTGTTTTGGAGAGACTGGGCATGAGCCTGCTGCATTATGGAAACTGAACACTTCAGATATGTTATTGTCCAACATTTAATCAAATTTTCAACCTGTCCACATGGACATAACCTGAGTCTTTCCTGTTGGCCAACAGTCCTTAGCAAGAACTAAATAACAAAACTCCTCCTCTGGGAGGCATGTCATCTGTGGAGGGCCCCATTTGGGAGATGCTTGGATTAAAAATACGCTTAAGTGATGTAGGCACCCAGGAACCAGGTGAGCATGAAGTCTCTAAGTTTCCAGTAGTGATTAATGTGTCGTTCAAGCCGTACTTTGGAGCCCCGAGGCCTCTCTGGCAGGTGAAAGCTGGAGAACATGGTGAAAAAAACCAGTGAAGAGACAGCACTGAAAAGTAACATATTAATGAAAAGTAATGTAATATTATATATTTCTTTTTTAAGAAATATAGAGGTTGGCTATTTTTTTTCAGTATTCTTATGGCACTGATTAATTGGAAGAATGAGGTGCAAGGGGGACACACGCTGAAGAATACATTATGAAATTTTTGTGCCTACCTACCAGTCAGAACCTTTTCTCTTCCTGCTACTTTTCTATTTTTTCCTGCAGTTTTTGTTTTATTTGGGAATTCTGGTTCATTTCAATAAATTGTTTAGGTTCTATGGCAATTGGAGAAGTAGTGAAGTGATGAATTCCTAAGAAAATCAGGTAATCAAGAGGCGAGCACAAATTCAAGTCAAACTGATAACAATCTCTGCAGAGCATGATTTAACCTTACTTAGCATTTAACAACAGCTTCATTTACACAAAAAAATTATAAAGATAAGGTAATAAGCTTCTAATAAAAAATACCTGAGGCTTCCTGCAAGTCCTGCTGCAAAATCAAAGAATATTAATTTCAACTTTCTTGATCTTTTGGATTCCAAATATTATGGATTCCTTAGGAAAAAATGAAAACTTATTCAGAAGATAATGCCTCACCTTGTTGAAGAGTTTCTGCAAGCTTTATATTTCCTTTGAAAATACAAGTTTCTATTGAAAATGTTTAAAGTAAGAGCAAAATTTCTCTTCAAATCCATCTAGGAAAAAAAATGCTGGTGCACTCATGAAAGCAACTGTACTTGTTTAATAGTTTCATATATTGAATTAACATCAAAGATTAAACACATACAGAAATCATGCTTAGTTGTATAGAGGCCCACAGATGAAGGAGAGGGGAGAGGCCACAGAGCACCCCATGGTGGGGATGGTTCAGATGCAGAGTGGGCTGCTCCGTGAGGACCCCAGTGCCCACACGCCCTGCACCAGGTGCGTTTGGTATCCTGGTGGATGATCAGCATTGCTGGTTCTACTCGTCCATGAGGAGAGATTGTCATTGACATAGGCCTGCATAACAGACTTTGTTAGAGAAATGAAAAAGTAAGACAGATTTTGGACAGTAGAATATAGAGCAGAAAAGTTCCAAGTGCATAGAATGTCACACATATTTTCCCTGCCTCAAACTGGAATATGGCACATTAATGAACACTTGCACCTCCTTCTTTTGATGAAACCTTTCACAAGCTCCTTAAGGCACAGAATTTTAATTTCCCCTCATAAAAAGTCACTGATAGTGTTAAATAGCAAGCAACCTTAAATATCAACACGCTTGGGCAGATAATTAAGTACTGATCTGCTTTTTAAAATCACACCATTCCTCTATGAACAGTTTGGTCTTAGAAACCATTATGGATAGGGCTATTTTTCTAAATATGAATTTACTGCCAGATACAATTATACTAACAAAACATACATGTCAAAAGTACAACTACAGATTACTTACGCTGTAAAAAAAAAAAAGCCCAATAGCAGCATATTGATCAGGTAGTTCTCAATCTCAAAAAAGCCCCTTTTTAATACCCCCTCTAAATATTTTTGGGAAACCAAGCCCAATGAAGGTAGGTAAACGTGTAGAGTAGGGTGAAAGGGTAACTGACTTTCTGAAACATACTGTACAAATCTCAAAAACATAATATAAGTAATTTGTGCAGTGGTGTGCGGGTTAATATTTTTTAAATGGATTGCTGTATTTTGCTGTTTGTCTTACTTTGTCCTAACAAAATTGTTGTGTGATCCTACTATGGAGATCCATCACTATGACAGTGAAACATATTCCAAAACTAAAAGACAAAAGAAAGGAAATTAGTTTGAAGTGATTTTCTGTGAAAAGCTAATGTTCAAAGAAAATAAGATGTTTTGCATTTTTTCCCAAACATCTTGAGCAGGACATGAAAAAAGGAGCTGTTAATTTCAGGCAGATTGTGTGATTCTTGGGGGAACTTATGCATGGCCAGGAGCTGGATTTGATGATCCTGATGGGTCCCCTCTAACTCAGTATATTTATTCTCTGATTCTATGATTCTGTAAATGTCAAGGTGCATGTAAGGACCAAAATAAATATTTCCTGTGTTGGTGAAAAAGAGGTCCTGGCAAAACCCCTGAGGGCATTTGGCTTCCTTCTGTATAGCTGAGGCAGTGATAGCCGTGGGCACTGAGACAAAAGCCACTGGATGTGTTATCCTGCAATACAATTACAATGGAACCTTTTCCCCCAGTCAGTGAGAGGCAGAGAAAAGGAGGATCTCTAAGCAGCTGGAAATTTCCTTAATCCCGTTAAGTGAAGCTCCCTGCTTTAGTCAAAAGCAATCACATCCCAAGTGGGATTTTATGATATAAAGCATCTCAGAGCTTGTTTGTGGAATTTTTTTTCCCCCAATTCCTTCCAATAAAGTAAAGCTGAAGCACAGAGGGAGGCAGGGCCGTGGCTGCACAGCCAGCTGGACAGAAGGCATGGCAGGAAGTCCAAGAAATGTTTCTAAAGTGACTGAAGGTATGTTCCTGAAACACTAATCTCCCCCTTTCATTCAGAAATCCTCACAGGATAAGCTTTGCTGACTTGTCAGGGGAAAAAGGAAAACTTTTTCTTCCTGTAAATACTTGAGCAGAAAGGAAATTTCACAGGGAAAAATGATTGTCATAAACATCATAAATTTTTAAGGAGCTTAGTAATACAAAGTGTCTCGAGTTACAGAATCTTTTAAAATCACCTTAGAGAAACTAGAGGTCCCAATCCTCAGCCTTCCAGCTCTTAAAGCTACCTTCCCCCTGTCACTGAGACAAGAATGTGGGAATTATTACCTCCTTGCATCATTGCAAAGAAAAACTAGCCCATGACATTCACATGTCTGGCCACACAGGCACAAAACAGTCCTGTAAGTGGTCCCTGAGTGCATATAAATCCTGTGAGCCCATGTTTTATCAGCACAGGCTATACATTTTGTATCTTTCCAGCCACCTCTATTCTCACTGTTGGCAAGTGGATGGTGTAAACCACTATCTCCATTTTCAACACGAATTTATTTTTTAATGGTCTGGAAAATAATAGTAATTGGCTTAAAAGTTAAAAATTCAGTTGGAAATAGAATAAGTGAGTGAAATTAACTTTAAAACATTGCTTAAGTTTCTTTTCTTCACTCCCTTCCACCCACTTTGGTCACTGAAAGCTTTGCATTGGGACTGAATTAACTAGAAATATATTTCTGATCCTGCCAAGATGTCCAGACTGGATAAGGATGAATAGTATCTTTTTCACCTTGTGTAACGACAGAATTTGCCACTGCCTGTAAGATCTCTCTGGCAGGAATAGAAAGGTCAGCTGCAAAGCCTTCTTTTACACTGAAATGTCACCAGTAAGAGTGCTGGGGATAAAAATGAAGTGAGTTAGGTTCAAGTATTTCCTAAATGCCAAACTTCACTCTTCTGATAGGCCTCAGACTGGAAAGATTCATATATATTCACAGAAAATTATTAAAAGATTCCTCTAAAACTCTTCTCAAAGTGAGAGATCCCAGACCTTTTGATGATGTTGAAGGAAATTCTTCTTGTGCAATTGGGGTCTGCTACAATTTATATTTCTAGAGGTGATGGACACTGCTGCAGTTGAATATCACACGTCTTAGAGGCTGAAAAAGGCTGTAATTTCTCTCTTGTATTGTCAATTACCTAGGGACTCCAAGAAAAAGTATTCCTAATTGCTGTAGTAGGTATTTTGCAGAGGACATTCTTAGTGCTGGAGTATTCTCAGCTCTGAGAAGAGATGGTTATTCCTTTTGGTTGATCTTGTATTCTGCCCCAGCTAAATGAGCATTCATGTCCCTGAAACAGCGCTTCTCCCACAGACAGGAGAAGGACAGGGCTGAGGGCACTCAGAATGACTCTCCAGTTTTTCCATCCAGAGACAAGAGCTGATACTGGCTTCTACAAGCAACATAGTAATTCCATACAACTGGAAGTGGAAGAAGCAAATTCATACCTCTGTGTTGCATCGTATCCACAGAAATGGTGTCTGAGGAGTAGAGTCTGTTCTGCTTCTGACTTGCTCCAAATAACATGAGCAGATGATTCTCTGTTGAAATTAAAGATACATCAGGTAAAGTTCAAAGGTCTGTTCAAGGTCTGGTTATAGTTTTGGTTTGGGTTTTTTTGTAAAATGATTTGTATACTTGAAAGGAGAGGAGGCATTAAATTCACAGACGACACCAGCCTAGGAGAAACAGCAAAAGTAATGGAGAACAGGACCAAAACTCAGAATGATCTTGGCAAACTAGAAAAGTCTTCTGATAAGAAAACGAGGAAGCACAGTGAAGACAAGGTCCTTAGGTAATCAGATATAAGCAACTGAGCAAATGCAGGATGGAGCATGACTTGCTGAGAAGAGAGCATGGATAATCCCAAGCCAAATGGAAGTCAGGGACCTAAAATGTCATCTCCTGAGCTGTATAAACAAAAGCATTGTCTACAAAACATAGGAGTATTTATTTTCTTATTACATTGGTGAGTCCTTGGGAGAAGGATTACATCTGAGCCAGGGCAGCATCTCAGAATTGCTGGGTTCTGAATTTTAAAACACTGATAAGCCTTCCTGGTGCTTCAGGGTGTGCATTGCTCTTCAGACTTCCCCAGCTCTTTTAGAGATACTTTGGCTTTTACTTCTTTCTCAGCCACATCCAAGTCATGGCTCTTTGCTGCCAAAGGCTGCTCTGAAGAATGGACAGGAAAGCAGCTGCAAGTTTCTATGTTTCAACCTCAAAACCCATGTCACCTATTCAAATAAAGAGGAAATATTCAAGCAGGCAATATTTCACATGTTTTTAATATGGCATGTGAGATTTGAGGCTTAAGCATGGGAAATCCCACATTATAAGGGATGTTTGGCAACTCAAGTTATTTTTAAAAAGACATGAATGATCTGGAAGGGGTCCAAAGGAGGGCAGTAAGAATGATTAGCTGTCTGCAAAGACTGACAGCCAAAAGAAGGGAAGAATGAGGAGGGAGACAGACATAAGCTTCCGACATGTAAAAAGTTGCTGCTGCAAGAGGAAGGAAGTAATCTGTTTGCCATGTTCATGATGGATAGGATAAAAACCTAAAAGCTTTATATGTCACTGGTTTAGGTTAGATGTTAGAAAGTGTTTCTGAACAGCAGAGCAGCGAAGCATACGAATCATATTCCCTGGGGAGTGACTTGGGACATACGGTCTGGATCACTGGGCTGAACTGCAGAGACTGAGTGTAGCCTAAGGCAGAAGAATGGCAAGAGCAACCTTGCAGAGTTCTTCCCAGTACTGGAAGTCTTCCCAGTACGGCTTGTAAGTCTATCAACAGCAGTAGAAAGAGGTAATCAGCTGAGTGCCTTTTTTTTTTAAATATCATCTTGAAAAATTCATTAGCTTTTCAGGCAACAAGGAAGTTCCCACAACATGCCTTGGAAAGCACAAAATTCACCTTTAATACTAAATGTTTATTTCTTGGAAACATTCTCAGTGAGGCAATAGTCAGCACACAATAAATTATTGCATTTAAAGTCGAAGTTAAAGACCCAATTTTGACTTTTATTGTCTGCCTTTCTTTGCATTTAGACATCAAGTACAGAATCAGGGAGTGCAGTACCGTGCCCTATAACATGGTAAGGAATGGAGGGACCTTGGTATTTTTTATTGCAGTGTTGACAATGATATTTTTCTTTAGGTAGTACCTAGTCCCTGAATCTTTTGCCATGAATTTATACCAGTAAATACATATTTATTCTCCTGTGATATTCATGGCTTTCATATGCCTTAAAGGACTATTTGCTCCATCTGGTTACTGAAGATACTTAAATTTTCTTCAGTATTTGAGGAGTAAGAAATTCCATTTTCATGCAAAACCTCATGACTCCATATGGAGGTTCTAGATCCACTTTACCAAAAGTTCATGCCTCTAAGATTGATATAAGAATATATAAGATATAAGAATAATATACACTAATCAAGGAAGAACTGTCATGACTATGGTTAACTTATCGTTTTAATCATAGTGTATGAAACAGCTATACTAAATAACTTCCCTAATGACTAAGCCTTACAGTACAAGCTGTGGTATGATTTTTAAGATATCAATTTTATCCTAAGACTTGATTTTTTTTCTGGCATGGATACTGTTTCTGCACTAACACCTTCATAGTGCACTATTCATTATATCTGGGCAATCAGAGTTTATTAATTTCTTTGTATTTTATTGTATTCCCTTTTTAATATTTGAAGTTCCATGAAAATTATTTAAATTTCTCACTCCTTCACTACTTTGTTTCCTTTTGAAGAAATACATATTTTTCCAAGACCTAATAAAAGAGAAAATGTTCATAAAAGATTATTTTTATGGTCTTCCATTTTCTGTATTCAGTCATGTAAAGGTGATATCATTACCCTGTGGGGACTGTGTTTTTTGTTTGCAGTGACACCCCAGAGACAGTATAAGGATGTATTTACATAACCATTGCCCTTAGAAATGTCACAGTATCAGGTATAAATTACTGAGCAATAAATTCTTACCAGCTTTCAAACCCAAAAGGGGCAGCATGGGAATTACTCTTTATATTACATCTTTGAACATGCTTTTCTTTCTAGGTGAGAGAAAAATTACAGTGCAGTAGGGAGGGAGGAAAGGAGAAAAATAATCTGACTCATGTTGGGTAAATCTGAAAAGGTCATTTTTTGTTTCTGGCCTGCTAGCCTCGGGGCACATTTTTCTTTGTTTCTCTGCTCAGCTTGTACTAGTACTTTTGATATGAGGTAGACTCATCCACCTTCACAATGCAGTTCTGGTTTTGGGTGAAGATAGAACCAAATCCAAAACTGAATAGGAACCAATACTGTTGGAAGATGCTTTCAGCTAAGTCTTCTGGACTTCCCCCTCAATTCTCTTTTCTGACACCAGATTCTTCTGGTACCAATTGGTTGAGGAAAAGGAACAGTTTGGATCAGCTTTCTCACCCTCTTCTCAAGTACTAGTTCAACTTTAAATTAATGTCTGGTTTTACCTTCACAATAGGTTTTACGCACAGCCCAAAAGAAATGGCTCCTTTAGCTCTGATTGTTTTGAACATAATCGGTCAGGCAGCCTAGGAAGTATGACCTAGGAACTGGGAAAGTACTGGTTTTGATGGCAGAAGTGAGCTGTAAATTAAAAGTGTTAGTATGGCCCTGTCACTGCCCACTTCTGGAGTCATTACATTCAACATGGTAAACAAAAGCCTATAAATATTCAAATATACTCTACTGTTAAACTATGCTTTCTACATCCTCATCATCCGTTGTATGTAAATACATGCTGTTAATTCCCATTGCAGCGACAGGCAAATCTGCAGCCTGGCCAGTGGGTGGCAAACGTGCTTAACGCGAAATCTAATCTGCCCCTGCTCTGTGGTCCCTAGCCCGCAGTATTTCCTGCTTTCAGCGTGTCACTCCCATCAGAGGTCCTGCTGTAAAGCTTCAGCACCGTACTGCTCATGAAGGCAGCTCTAATTCACTCATTTGTGGTCCCGCTCCAAGACTTTACTACTCCTCTCTCAGTAGAGGTCCCAAGTCAATTCAGTCCTTCCCCATGACAAGCACACTGGCTCCAGATGCGTAATGCCGTATAGATCCCTAGAAAGCAGCTCTAAAATACCCACAGCAGTGCAGACAGGTCAAGACTCAGAGATAGAGGCATGCCAGAATCCTGTACATGAACAGGTGAAGGATGTCCCCAGTGCTCGTCCTCTCCATCCTACCTGCCTGGGAAAAGGAGATTGATACCAGCTCCTTCTCTGCCTTCTTCAACTCCAGAGAGTTGCTGCTGTGGCAAAGTCAGTGTGGGAGGGAAAGTGGCAAATAACCATGCTGAAAGGGTTTCTGGAGTTTGACAATTTCATTAGGCATCTTCCTACTCTTTCTTTTATTTCTCCTTGCTTCTATCATTTTAATTAATGTATGAAAACAGCAAAAGCTAAAGGACTCTCTTCCCACTGAATTAAAATACAGGATGAGGAAAAGGAAGTTTAGAAGTTAGCTGAAACTCTAGAGGAAAAAAAAAAGGGAAAAAAAAAAAAGAAAATACAACTTCTCCTAGTTTATACAACACATATATTTAGTATTTCTTATTTCTTAATGTTCTAATGTTCTGATATATTAAAAACTCAGTCTTGTCCAAGACTGTTACTGGTCTTCTCTACCAAAAAAATGGTTTAACAGCTGGGTACTGTCCTCGGCCAATTGCATCAGGTGACAGTACACCACCACNATTTGCAGATTTTAATTCACAAGTTAAAATTCTTGTCCTGAACCAGAGTTTGTCAAATATTGTACATGTCTGACAAGGAGAGCAAAGACAGCTGAATTTAGAAGTCTAGAAGGATCATGCAAATCATAAACTGCAGAGAGCAACTATATAGGGGTTTGGGGTAATCCTGATCTGCTGCTGGAAAAACTGCAGGTACAGATTATTTGAACAGCATTTCGCTCTGACTTACAAGACATGAAAAAATTGTGACTGTATGGTAGGCAACACTGATTAATGTTGCACTGAAAGGATCAAATACTGCTTTTCCTGACTGCACTTTTACTCATGCAAATGAAAATCATCAGCAATATTGTGTAAATTATGTTTGACAATTCTCCCAAGGTATTCAGCT
The DNA here is from genome assembly GCA_013389985.1 of Dryoscopus gambensis. NCBI lineage: Eukaryota > Metazoa > Chordata > Aves > Passeriformes > Malaconotidae > Dryoscopus > Dryoscopus gambensis. The sequence continues at coordinate 25,929 of WEIT01026179.1, read as the reverse complement.
GCCTATGCCCATTTAAAGAGCTCAGCAATGTAATGCATTGCACTGCATAGGGCACATGCTTGATTCTTCAGGCTAAGCTTAGAGCACATTTGTTCAGAAGAGCTAAGCTCTCCTCTTGAACTTGACGATATAAAATAAAAATTATTTCATTTTTGTACTTATGAAGGGGATAAATTGATGTAAAATTTCTTAGCTTTAAAGGGATTATTTTGGTTCATAGTCTTTAAAATATAAGTTGTTCTTTTCCTAACCTTTCCAGGTCTCTACGTACTTAGACCAGCCACTTACTTTTTTTAAGAGGCTGCATAGAATTTTTTCTGCCCCTTTAGCAAAAGAATTTTTTTTACTGGAAAAGTTATGGATGTTGAAAGTGTGATCTCTCAGCCTTTCTTATGCTATTGAATCCTTTTGTTCTGATACTTCTGTAAACCAAGTTGATGTGAATGATGATTAGCCCGGTAGAGTCCAAGTTGTCTAGAAGTGGGAGACTATTAACAAGAATCCTGCTTGGTAGCTTGTCCAGCATCTACATTCTGCAAAGGAATATATCAAAAATACCTAGTCAGAGCCCAGATTTTCACATCTATTCCATCTTGGTGTAAATGTCAGTGCACTGTGTGCGAAGACACAGACTGGTGCTCGGAGCCATCCTTTCCACTTCAAGTCCACTGCCTTTTATTAAAGTGTTCTGTATGGCTACCTCTTCAATCTACTTATCTTTTGTCTGTGTTGGTGGAGTTGTGCTGACTTACAGCAGTAGATAATGAGTCATTATGTTCCGTGCTAGCGTTACCTCTGTGTTTCACTTCACTCTGTCTGTGCTGTAACTTGGATGATCAGTATTTGAGGACAGTCACCTTTGATATATTGTTGAGAATGCCATGCACACCTCTACACAATAAATAGTGTGATAATAATAACTTACTCCCACTGAACAAGAAATCAGACACGAGGTAATGATCTAGTGGACTGTCTTGTCTTTGACTGCAATCAAGGGAATTTACAGGTGTTCAGCTGGCCACAGGAGGGCTCTCATATTGTTCCTTAGATTCCAGTAGGGAATACAGTGTGAACAAAGACCCCATAATTCAGATCAGACAAATTCTCTCTCATCCAGATTATCCTCAGAGTTTATGAAAAAAGAAGTTTTTTATGGTTTTTAAACAAAGCCTTTCCATCAGGGTTTAGGCCAGCTGGGACCATTACATCATATGACAGAATATGAAACCATGGTTACCAACATTTTCATACTTGGAACTCCTGGCAACCACCTTCTCCACTTTCCCAGTTGCTACACTTCATCTTTGTCTGGTCGTTTCCACTTCTGTTTTTCTCCTTGGGCATTCCCTCACTTTAATATCTCTTAATGGCAATAGCTAATTATCCCAGCAGGGTTTACTAGTCTGGACTCCAGTCACTGCCATGCTTAGCCTCTAATGTCATTATTCTGAAGCACACCTTAGTGACTGGAAAGTAAGAGTATGAGCTGCAAGATTGTACCAATGCACTTTTGTTTGGTCAAGATGTTTTTGCTGAATCTGTAATATTTGTGTGCCTTTATACAGTATAGTAATTTTAAAGGAATTATACTCACTCCAGAGATTTTAAACTAAACAAAGAATAAAAGTCTTTTACTCAGTTAAATCTTTCCTTGTATGTTTTTATGTATTTTTTTTCTACCATGCACAGATACAGTTGTATGCCTGCATATATGTATTTATGTGTCTTGATACATATCTACATATAATTTTACAATATGTACGGAAAGATTGAAAAAGGAAAATTTTTCATCGTGACATTGCAAACACATAAATAAATGCTTTTTATGGAAAGGAAATCCAAGAAAAGTGTGCTTAAATTTTACAACTTCCATGTTGGTCCTACTGGATTTCCATTTTCAACAGTTTGTGTGCATCCACATGCATATGCATGCATATATGGTTAAGCCTAACATTTGAAGAGTTTCAGTTTCCTACAGTGAACATTTCATTAGTGTTTATGTAGGCTATTACCAGCCTGAGTCCTTCATTTTAATAGGAATTGTGTATTTAAACATTCCCGTGAACACTGTGCCTGATAGAGGTATTGAAGTCCTTCAACGCAAAGCCAGCACATCTAGAAAGCAGGCTGGCATGCACTAGGCCAGTCTGAAGCAGAGGCAGACAAATTCAGTGCACTTTTGGCCATACCACCTTTGTCAATAAGTGATCTCAATGTATTTTTCCAGTTTCCGTCTCCCATATTATTTTGCAGCATACAAGAGTTGTAAGAGAAACAGAGTAGTCCTTGTGTCCTTGAGCCTTGCATTACAGGGATAGCCTGGCTTTTATCTACGCACATTATTCCACAATTCCACACTCAGCAGACCCACAAGTTTCTTCCATCCTGGGGAAAAACCTACCACATTTTCAGACTTCTTTTTAGTCTCTACCCTGTCTACCCAACATACGGGCACAAACTTTCTTGCCTTAGCTTTCTCTGTGTTGGATGCAGAAGCTGATAATAACAGCTCCCTTTTCTGTTTGTTTTTGTTAGGGGTTTTGGCTTTTGTTTTTTGGGGTTTTTGGGGGTTTTTTTATTTATGGAAGGCATACGTTCAGCTGGAGGACTGTTCCTGGAGCATCCTGGGGCATAGGAGTGCTCGGTGAGGGGCTGTGAATATTCCTCAGGAAGCAGCACAGGGTTTGGTGTAAGATTAAACTGGGTAATCCGTAATCAGAGCAGGCATATGGTGTGTCAGCATGGTGGGAAACACCAGCAGATCAGACAAAGCCTGTGAGCCAAGCCAAGTGGAAGGGCCTGGGAAAGCCAGAAGTTTGCTGCCTTACCTAGACGCAGCTGATCCCTGCTTCGGTGAACAGCAGCAGCTTGTTGCTCACAGGAGTTTGCTCCAATAGACAACTATGCACTTAGCCTTTCCCAGAGCCAGGCCTGCTCACATGAGTGTTCAAAGAATTCAGAATGCTAGAGAAAAAAGCATTTCACAACACTTCAGCCCCCATCTCCTGAGGCTTGTGCCTCTTGAGGAAGCCTCAATTTTTTTCCCTAAGTAGTCATGAGACAAGTTCCTCACAGCCAGTTCCATTTCTGATGAATTACAATGCCTGATCTTATTCACTCATGAGATAAATAATACAGTCCTGCCTATCATTTCAGTATTTCATATTTCACTGTGTTTACCTTGCATACTACTTAAGCTCTGTCTTTTCCAGATGATGATTAATTCAGGCAAAACCATCTGCAGATGCTCCTTCTCTCATTCCTGCTCCCCTCCCTTGAAAATCTGTATCTATTTCAGATACAGAGTCCTTCAAAAAGTTGGGAAGAGATGATTCTCAGACAGCAATTGAGACAATAACCACTCTCGTATCTTTTTAATGCCATTTAATAAGAATTTCAACAGATGTTCAATTCTAATACATTTGTAATCAACAGCACAGATGTCAGGTTTAATTAGCAGTCAGGGACAGGTTCTCTCAGTATGTCCTCAGTCAGTATAATCTACTATATATAAAGAAAAATACAAACTTACTCTTACTGTGGAAAACATCACAGTTAGAATGAACAGACTATTCAGTCATGGAATAGAATAGAATAGAATAGAATAGAATAGAATAGAATAGAATAGAATAGAATAGAATAGAATATCCTGAGCTGGAAGGGACCCACAAGGATCATCAAGTCCAAGTCCTGTTGCTGCACAGGACCAAGAATCACACCATGTACTACACCATGCTTTGGAGAAACACAGGGGGAAAATGAAAAGGAGAGAACAGTGCAGATAGAGTTCTGTGCATTTCTAATAAGTATACAGGGAAATGCAAGGGAAGATATGCAAACCCTGGTCTGGAGAAGTTCTGGCACAAGTGTATAAACATTTCCCAGTATGGTAATTAACTTCTTGGCTGAATCTAGATTACATAAAATGTTCCGTCTCAGTGCACTCGGAAAAGAAAAGGACCACCAAAAAAAAAAAAGGCATTTTAATTGTCTTTTAGTCTGCAGGTGAACCTCCTTTATTTTTAATCCTATAATTTGCATTTTAAATGCATAGCAAAAGATCTGCTATCTCCTTTTCACTAAAGCAGGGACTAAGTTCTTTTTCTTCTAAACTCTGGCATAGAGAACACAGTCCTTTCTTCTTCCCCCAGACCTCTATTCTTCCCCCAGCTGACAAAAACATTTGTACTGCTCATGAGTCCTTTGGTCACCTTCGTTCAACAGGTTTCTGACATTGCCTTCTGTCCCTGCCAGATGCTCATTTGACACTTTGCTTTATGTAAAAACTTGATTCTGTTGGTTCCCTACTCTCTGTGCTATGCACAGAGAACAAGTGCATTCCAGGTCTTCAGGGGCAACCTGGAAACAGCAGGACTGTGATTATCTTTACTTTCAGGCATAAAGATTGCAGGGAATTGATGCCTTAGGTTTTAACTTTTGTATTTTTTCAAATCTTGTATTGCCTAGTGTGTAACTCTGAAGTCTCTTGTAGCTTGTTAGCTGTAGTCTTAGATCAGACAGACACAACAAAGCTCCTCTGAGCCTGCTGTCCAAGGACACCCACATTGTCCTAAGCCCAAAGGTGTAAGCTGGGGCCTCTGGAGAGGTGGGGAAATTAAAGAAAGCTAAAGTTTTAATTGGTGAGTTTATGCTCATATGCAACTGGACCAAACCTATAAAAGTGTGAAGAACTCGTGACGGGTCGTCCATCTTGAGGTCCTTTTTGGAAGTAGCCTCTGACTCCCCAGGGTGTACCTTTGAAGGCCTTTCAAATAAATACCTACCTTTATTCCCTTACTCTTGTCTAGTCTGTTTCTAGGTGGCTGGAGAAGGCAACAGAATGACAAAAATCTTAAGGATATTGGCTTTGGCTTTCGGTTATTTCCAAAATAATGGGAGATGGCAGGACAAGAAGAAAAGCACAAGTACCAAGATGCCTCCTGAGGCACTGAACTCTGGGACCCATAAGACTCAGAATAATAGCAAGTAAACCATCAGAACTATTTATAAGCATAAACACGAGAAAACCCAAGCTGTTTCCACATAATGATATTGTAGAATTTAATACTTGTGTGTTATGTGAAACAGCTTGGTAGCAAACGACGAGCTTGAGTTTAGTGACAGAAGGAAAACAAAGACCGTCACAAAATGCATCACGTAAATTGTTGTGAGAGAGACAGTGTTTAGCACTCGCTGATTCAAACCTGGGCCCTTGGGAGCTAAGAAACTACTTGTATTTGCTGGCACAGCTGTAGCTGTCGAAGGGATTACTAAGGCGTGATGGGATGTGTGTGGCAGTCAGATGCAGCAGAACAGTCATCTGAGAAAAATTCTATCAGTAAGTGCCACAGTGTTTTGGGGTTTTTAACTAGGTAGTTAAAATATTCCCAAAATTATTTCCAATCAGAACTTAAGGCATAATGGTGGAATGAATACCTGAAATATTTTAAAAGTCAAGCTTAGATAGAGCCTGGAATATTACACTTCACAGAGCTTCCAGGATTACAATACAGCTCTCTGTATTTGCAAATTACCAATAACTGTGAGCTATTTTAAAGCTGCTGCATAATGGCATTTGGGAAAAAAAAACCCCTGAGCTTTAAAAATGGCAAGTCTCCACCTCTTAAGAAGAAACAATCATTCATACTGATGCAGCATTGTCTGTTTTGACTCAGCCGGTGTATTGACACCAACCAAAGATAAGGGATGGGTTCTGATCAGTAAAAAAATCCCCATTCCTCAATTTAGATTAAAGAAGGAAAGAAGTAGGAACGTGAAGTAGGAACGTAGGAGTACCTGTAGTAATAGAGATTTGGTAAAACTGCTTGAACAAGACTATGGCAGTAGGTATGGCAAAGTTTAGAAATATAAACTGGTATAAATGCATGAGATAAAACAAATGGAAGAAAAGATGAAAAAAAAAGCAAGTGCTGTTTAGAAGTTTTGGTGAGAAGGAATAGTAATCAGGTTTTAAATGGTAAAGAAAATGACAAGGTTTTTGAGTAGAATGTTATCATTTCCAATTGTAAAACTGGTATCCTTGAAATGAAAGTTTGATGTAAATAAAATTTGGAGCAGAAAGATAAATTAGATTTTTGGTAAATATATGCCGTAGCCATAACAGTGAGAATAAATGAAGTGTCCTGGATGTCAGGAGATGTGAGAGCAGAGGTAACAGGCAGAGGAGAGGAAGGGGAGCCACAGAAAGACATAACTGACTTTAGAACTTCAGAGAAAATCTGTTTTAAAAATCTTAGTAAGATTATGGCTTCTGAGAACAATGTTTGCCAGTTTTATATTGATTTATAAAGTGGTTTCTTTTTTTGTTTTTCTTCCCCCAAAGACTAAAATCTGTACAGGACTTGTAATGACAGCTCAAGGCCATTAAGCAAGACTCTCTTGCATTTTATTTTTGCTGACTCAAATGAACTGTCATCAGGAGGCACAAGGAAGCTCAAACACTCACAAAAGCCACGAACGGAGCTGTGCCTGGATGGGTGTTTGTGTCCACAAGAGCTGCTGTGGCCTCTGGGAGAGAACTGAGAGCAGCGGTGTCACTTGGTGGTGAGGAACTCAGATCTTAACTGCTTTGAGATTATTTCATCGAAGTGATTAAACAGAGAGGGAAGGCTCTTGCATTCAGTTATTAAGAGTTTTAGGGAAGACAGTGGTTTTAGTAAGACATTACACCAAAATATACTTTAGAAAACTTCTATTTTACTGGTACAGTTTTGTCATCATTTTCTGTAGCATAAAGTTTGGTTTGTTTAAATCTGACATATTTTTTGTTGTATCATAAGAGCTTTGTGGCAGCTCAGACAATCATGTAATATCCAGCAGAGTTTAAATCAAACCTTGTTCAGAAAAAGTTTTAAGTTCGCCTAGCTGATATCCAAATGACAGTCATTCTTTCAGCTGAATAGAGCCATAAATAACAGAAAAGGGCAAACAAGGATTTTAATGCTGAATAACAACTTCCTCTAAACTATAGTTTGTGTTAAACTTATAATAATTCTTAGTATGAATGTTTTAATCTTTTCTTATTTTATTCAGAATTTTGTAATGTTGGTGTTCTTACTAAATCCTTAACTCTAAATATTAGAGTCAGGGACTCATCTGGGACTCTCAGATATTTTTGTTTGTTTTAAATTCACCTTTCAGAAGTGCAAGAAAATCTGGAAAACAGAACTACCTTAGAGGTTAAAAAAACCCCTTGCCAGTTACAAAATGTTCTGATATCTGCCATAGCTCCCAAAAGCTCCAGAGACTCCACACAACCTCTCCTTCATCCTTCCTTCCCCTGTCCCAAAATCCAGTGACTCCTCAGTCATCCTTTCATCCCTGCTTCAGATGTCCCAGCCCCTTTTCAGCTGCTGAGCCTGGTCTCCTAAAACCTTCATTTTAACTTCAAGACTTCCTGCCAGCTTTTCCTCTGAAACCTTTATGCAATGCTTACAGATTTTTTTTTTTTAACCTCAGCCTAGTCCTAGCTCCCACAGGATAAATAAAATTTTATTTAATATAAAAATAGGGCAATAAAAGCTACTTTTGGCTCTAATATTTATTGAAATCTCTAGCTGGTCCACATGCAGTTGTCTACTAAGGGATTTAGTGTGAAGTCAGGTATGGGGACGTACTTCACACATAACTGTTTCACACTGACTTCCCCATGTAAACAAGTACTTAGGTCTTGCTGAGCCAAATATTTCTTTACCTTACCAGCACATATCGGCACTAGTTGGCTCTCATATTAATAGCACAGCATGTGTATGTCAATACTGAAATGATCTGAGATCTTCAGGATGAAACATATTTATGCCAACGACAGCATTATGTTTTGGTATCTACACTCAGCATTGCTACAACTAAAACAACAGTAGCACTCAATCACTGCTAGATTTCTCATAAGGATATGAAATAATTATTGTCTTGGTCATAAAACTTTGCTTTTCTCTTTGAAAAATCCAGGACTAAATAGCTGCTATAATTTTCATGTAAAATGTTTAATACCACATTATCTGTAGCTGGCTCAGCTTACCAGGAGCACTGCAAAACAATCTTCAGGGCTTTATATGTGATGTTCACTCTGTGATCTTCCATATGTAAAGTAACTTGTGCACTGGTAAACAAGGACTCTTCTAGAAATTATAAAAGTACTTCAAAGCAATTCTCAAATGCACACACTGCTACTGCCAGCCAGAAAGGCTAGATAACAGCCTGCTAGAGCTATGTCTTTATTATAAATATTTGCACCTTCTGGTTCACTGAATTCACTTGCTATATATGAAATATTTAACTGTTACTCATCCATTATAGATTTGTCATTGGCTTTCTGAGCACTGCTCTCATAACTTGTATTTGTCTATGTGGAAATAATACCACAAGAAATATGGTAGTAGACAGTGAGAAAGAACAGAAAATAACTAAGTAGCCCAACTTTTTGCTTCAGCATATTCAGCATACCTTTCAAGGGTGTCTGAATACTGTACAATTAAAAATTGGAAATTTTCACTGTAAGCCTACCTGCAAACTAATGCATGTAGTCTTCAAGGCACTCATTGGATGCGTCTGTCCACTAATGATTGGTAAAGAGAGCCTCATTAATAGGTACTCATGTTTTAAGCATATTAGTATTCACTACTTGAATAGTCAGCTATTTGAAAATGTGTTTGTACAATTTAAAATATAATTTACAATGTTTATACAATGTAAAAATGCACTGTGCATAGCATCAGCATGGACTGGACAAATAGGAAATGCTGCAGAAAGGAAAATTTCCCACCTTGGCTTAGGAATAGGCCCAGCCATCTAGTTCCCACTGCACTTCCAGTGCTAGGGCTCAAATATTCTTTCTGAATAGAAATCACAGGATGGTGAGGTTGGAAAGAGCTTCTGGAAGTCATCTGGTCCAACCTGCCTGCTTAGGCAGGGCCTCATAGAGCCAGTTGCCCAGGATTGTGTCCAGAAGGCTTTTGAATATATCCATGGGTGGGGACTCCACAAACTCTCTGGGCAGCCTGGGTCAGTGCTCAGTCACTCTCACAATAAAAGTGTCTCCTGATTGTCAGAGGGAACCTCCTGTATTTCTGTTTGTGCCCATTGCCTCTGGTCCTGTCACTAGGCACAACTGACAAAAGCCTGGCTCCATCCTCTTTGCACCCTCCCTTCAGATATTTATATACATTGAGCAGATTCCCTCTGAGCCTTTTCTTCTCCAGGCTGGCCAGTTCCAGCTCTGTCAGCCTTTCCTCATAGGGAAGATGCTCCAGTCCGTTTGTCATCTTCATGACCCTTTGGTGGACTCTCCCCAGTGTGTCCGTGTCTCTCCGGTACTGAGGAATGCAGAACTGGACACAGCAGTCCAGGTGTGGCCTCACCGGTGCTGAGTAGAGGAGAGGGATCACCTCTCTTGATCTGCTGGCTTTAAATAATGATAGCTGGGATACCATTCACCTTCTTTGCTCTAAGAGCAGTCTGCTGGCTCACGTATGACCCAAATTACAACGGAGCTCTCACTACAGCCTGACTCAGGTCATTTTATTGTATTAATGTTATTTGGTGACACTGCTCCTGTGGTGTTTATTCAGGCTGCAGTAAATTGTCTTGTTTTTTTTTCCTTAAGGGTATCTAGCCAATGGGTGTCAGCGAACAAGGCATGGAAACATGACTGGGGTATAACTGATATTTGCTTGTGTTTGAAGAGGATTTGAACTGAGCTATAATATATCAACTATCCCTTTTGTCACAGGGAGTTTTCATCCAAGAATCAATGGCATTACCAGTATGTCAGTGCTAGATACTTCAGTGCTCACTGAAGCAACAGAGAAAAGATCATTTCAAGAGAAGCTATTTGGAGGAATAGCTCCGTCTCATTACATGAATAGCAGTATTTATGAGAGTGTTACCATGTAATTATATAGATAAATTTAGATTATTCAGGTAAGAGACAAGCCCTGTGTACCCAGCATAGTCTGTAAACCCATAATCTGGACTGAAATAGAGGACTGCAGGGAGCATGTGGTACTATACACAGCTTATGTTTCCAAAATTTGCAGCTCAGAGGTCCAGCTGTACCTTGGGCTGCATCACAAGAAGTGACCAGCAGGTTGAATGAGGGAGGTGATTCTGCTCTCTGCTCTTGTGAGACCCTGCCTGGAGTACTGTGAACAGCCCTGGGGCCCCCAAATAAGGAATCTAGAAGAGAGGTATGAAGATGATCACAGGCTGGAACACCTCTCCTATACAGACAGGCTGAGAGAGCTGGGGTTGTTGAGCTGGAGAAGAGAAGGCTCTAGGGAAACCTTATAGCACCTTCCAGTACCTAAACAGAGCTTCAAGAGAGAGATGGAGAAGGACTGCTTACAAGGGCATGTAGTGATAAGACAAGGGAGAATGGCTTTAAACTGAAAGAGGGCAGGTTTAGATGAGATAGCAGGAGGAAATTCTTTACTATGAGCATGGTGGGACACTGGAACCGGTGGCCCAGGGAAGTTGTGGATGCCCCATCCCTGGAAGTGTTCAAGGCCAGATTGGATGGGACTTTAAGCAACCTGGTCTAGTGGAAGGTGTCCCTGCTTATGCAGGGGAATTGAAACTAGATGATCCTTAAGGTCCCTTCCAGCCCAAACCATTTAATGATTCTGTGATTTCTCTGTGCAATATTTCATCTCTTTCCAGCCTTAGTCATTATGTGCTATCCACTGATGTTGCAAGCATGGTTCAATCTGTTTGGTTTTTTTGTGAAAGTAATAAAACTATATTCAGGAAAATGCATTTTCCTCTTTGTAACAAATTGCTCTACCTTTTCTTATGGACAGAAATAGGTTTTATGTAAGTTTCTAGTTCTGAGCTCATCCTATGCATGCGAATTTAAGTTCATGAACATCCAGAGAAAGGGAAATGGGATATCAAAAAAAAAAAGCTATCTTATTTGCCACATGGCCAACCTCCTTTCTTTAGGAACAAGTTGCCTCACAGTTAAGACATGCCATGAGTTTATAATATTGAAATCTTTGTTTATGACAAGTAGGAGTAAGATCACATGATCTGTATTTGTTCATTTAGTCTTCTCTGTGAACTGAATAGCCTTTTTGTACTTAGTTTGTTTATGAGACTGAACTTTACAAATAAATCCTTCAAATTCTTGGGATATAACCATAAAGTTGCAGTGTCTACACAGTATTTAGCAATTGTCAGAAAATGTACTTGAAAACAACAAAGCCAAAGTGAAATATATTGTAATCAATTGGAATGTCTCTAAAAATTATCTGTAAAATCAGTTTTAACACTTCGGGGGTACCAGAATTCCATAAAATTCATAAAAGAAACAACCTGTAGCTTGTGATGTTGCTGCTCTGGTCAAATAATGAAATTACAAAATAAACAACTGTATTGCTTTCTAAAAATCAGTCTGTAACACATCGCATTTTTATTGGAAGATTTTATTTAAAAATATATATTACAAATAAATCCTGAAACTTTAAGACACCTCGGTGAGAGATTAAATTTGTAGGCATACAAACTTCAGTCTTACAGGCCAGCTGAAGCACTGGCAGCGTTTGGGAGCAGATCGTGGGAAATTCGCGAGGCAGTGGGGCAGAGGCTTTGCTTTGCACAGCTGTGTAAAGACTTGCCATAATAGCTGTCTGGAGCAGCAATCTCCGTGCTGGAGGAAACATGAGGAGCGCCTGTTCTCCCTCCCTCAGGACGCGTAATGCTCAGCAGAGACCGGGAAGGGAGGAGTGAGTGCTGTGCCCTTGTGTTCTGTCTCCGCTGGCCTGAAGGAAAGCAAGCCGAGAGATGCTCTTAGGCAAGATGCAAACCACCCTAGTGACAAAGCCCCCAGGGAGGGTACCCTGCCCTCGGCAGAATGTCCCCAGTGCTACCCTTGCCAAGCTCTGCACGGGGTGGGCCGGGAGCCACCGTGCCCGGTCTCAGCCCTTAATGCCACGATTTCCAACCCAGAGTTCATCGTTCCTGTGCAGTTTGCTATTGCATTTTTAAAAACTATTTTGTATTAAAACCAGTAGATGGGTGTATTTGCTGTTGCTTTGTGGTTGGTTGGTTCGTTTTGTTTTTAAAATTCGCTTTAAATACTGCAGCAGCGGCGGGGGCCCCGGCCGGAGGTCACGCGTGGCAGCGGGGCCGCGGCGGAGCCTGCGACCCGACACGTCCCAGCCGTGCG
>WEIT01026177.1:260383-304043 GCA_013389985.1 Dryoscopus gambensis | reverse complement strand
CAGAAATTAAGCAAAAAGCACCTACCTCCCCTTTTCTTCCCGGGCTCCACAGCACTGCCAGGGGTTGGGAAGTGGAGGTTACGGTCAGTCCATAGCGCCTCTTTTGCGCTGCTGCTCCCTCCTCGCACCCTTACCGTGCCCCAGCGTGGGGTCCCTCCCACGACAGACAGTCCTGCACAAACTGCCCCAGCACGGGTCCCTTCCGTGGGGTGCAGTCCTTCAGGAACAGCCTGCTCCAGTGTGGGTCTTTTGAGTGGTCACAAGTCCTGCCAGCACACTTGCTCCAGGGTAGGCTCCTCTCTCCATAAGCTGCAGCTTCCTTCAGGGCACGTCCAGTGTGGGGTCCTCTATGGGCCGCAGGTGGATCTCTGCTCCGTGGGCTGGAGGGGGTTAGCCTGCCTTACCATGGTCTGCACCAGGGGCTGCAGGAGAATCTCCACTCTTGCACCTGCAACACGTCCTGTCCTCCTTCGCTGACCTTGGTGTCTGCGGGGCTGTTCCTCACAAAAGGTTCTCATTCCTCTCTCCAGCTGCTGCTGCTGTTGAGCAGTAAGTTCTTTCTACTTCTTAAATACACTATCACAGAGGTGCCACCAGTGCTGTCATGAGTTCAGCCTTGGCCAGCAGCAGGTCTGTCTTGGAGCCTGCTGATGCTGCCCAAGATGAGGGTAGTTCCTGGTGTCTTCTCTCAGAAGCCAACCTTGCCCTGGAAGCCCAATACAGATGTCAGAAGAAGGCATCTGGATTCCTTGGCAGCTCTGCTGAGGATGCAATGAGCATGCAGAGCGATGGTGGTGATGAGCTAGTGGGCACAAACCCCAGTACTACATGGAGCAGCCAGCCCAGCATTGCACTGGATGCAGTCCTTGGTCACAAAGGCAGGCTTGCTAACTGGTGCCCAGTGCCAATTCACTCACTGAGACTGGTATTTCCATTTTCATTCTAGTTTGCACAAAGTAGGGAGTTGGGTCTGCTCACTGATCATCAAAACTTTACACTATGTATACATTTTAACAAACTAAGGCAGAAGCATTCGTTGGTTACAACTTACATAACTTTTGTATAATTAGTACTTAATCCTCTTTTTATTTGCTACTTATATCTCTCGCTTCTCATGCTAATTAGTCCACAGGTGCAGTTCTTCTCTCCATTTGAGTCTGGGGTCTGTTTTGAGTAGGTAGCCAAAGACTCGGTGGTTGTGATTGCCTGCTGCCAGAATTTACTGCTGCCAGTTACTGCTCAGTTCTGCTGACTTCACTCCTGGTGGCTCTTGTCCAGATAGCCCATTCATCTTGGGACTGTCTCCTCTTTTCCTTAAAACAAAAGATCAGATAAGGATATGATGCTCCCAATACAATTACTTAATCATAACTGTCCAGCAACAGCTACTGATTAACAGAAAAAATTGCAAAGTTTCACTCAAACCCCTATTCAAATCTTGAGAGGCTTGGTATCTGTCCCAGTCCCTGAAGGAGAGTGCAGCTCTGCCAGTCTGGACCTGCAGAGGTGCCTGGGACTGACTGGCTGGAGAGCAGCTTTGCAGGAAAGGTCTTGGCCATCCTAGAGTGACACAAGAAGTTGCCCATGAGGCAGCAATATGCTCTTGCAGCAAAGGTGGGAGACAGCACCCTGGGCTGCATTCGGCAGGTCGGGGCAGGTGATCCTTCCCCTCAGCTCTGTGGTAAGATACAGCTGGAATCTTGGGAATTCTGTTCTAGGCTCGGTGGTGCAAGGCAGGCATGAACATACTGGAGCAGGTCCAGCAAAGGGCTATGAAGATGATTAAGGGCTTGGGGCATCCTTCATACAAGAAGTGTCCGAGAGAGCTGTAACTGTTCAGTCTGCATGTGAGGAAGCTCAGGGGCTCCTTATTGATCCATATAAATATCTGGTGGGAAAGGGTAAAAAGCACGTAGAGCCAGGGTCTTCTCAGTGGTAATGGGCACAAGTCCAAATGCAGGATATTTCATTCGAACATAAATAGAATCATTTTCATTTTGAAGGTGGCCAAACAACAGAAGAGGCACTCAGGCAGGCTGTGAAGTCTCCATCCATGGAGATATTCTTCCCCAAACTGAACACAGCCCTGACCATGCTTTGAGAAAGGAGGGTTGGCCTTGGTGGGCTTCAGAGGTCCCTTCCAACCCCAGCTGGTCCATGACTCTCTGTGACACAAGCACAGTGAAACTGATACAAATTTCTCAGCTGATCTCTGTCTCCTCACTTCCCAGCTGTGCACTGAGAACTGAGCACTGAGGTTTGGGCTTGTGACAAAATCTTTTACGTATTTTACAGAAAGGAATATGGCATTAGGCCTGTGACACAAGAGACAAATTATCTTTTGACTTCTGTCAGGGCTTGTGCATTAATGTGTACCCAAAAATGTACTGAACTTAGCAAATTTCAAGTCCTGCCTATAGAGCAACACAAATGACCTGTCAATTGTACTTTCTGCTTTGTGTTTTTTTCCCCAACTGCACTGAGGGTAGCTGTGCTTGAGCCTGGATAGATTTGCAAGGAAAAAAAATTAGAAGATCTGAAGCTGGACCACAATAAGCTATGGTCAGACTAATTCTTTCACAAGGCAATGAACTTTCCTCCATGCTGGCTTCCATAAAAGACTCTGAAGAAGAGGTGTGCAGGCTAGAACTTTGTTCTGTTTTATAGGAATGGTTAAGAGTACAAATGTATTATAATGGAAAGGAAGTTGATATGGTTGTCGGGCTTTCATGAAACAAATAAACAAAAAAAACCAAACCCCAAGCTGAAAGGAACAAAAAACCCCAAAACAAACCCAAAGAGGGCCATCTGCTGCTGTTTTACAAGCTCAGTGTCAAACCAGCAGTTTGCCTTAAGTTATCTGGAAAAGCAGACTTACACTGAACAAATGACACTTACCAAAACAGTATTTTTACCCTCTTAAGCTTATCACCCCTTTACATTCTCAGTTCATTCTCTCATGTGCTGTGTTTTGCCTTTCCCATCTTTGTTTTCCTCCTGCCTCCTCCCCATTTTTGTCCTCAGGCTTTCTCTATTTTTCAGCTGTACTCCCCTTCCTCGTGTTCTCAGAGCTTCCTGTCTGGAAAAGACTTAAGACCGTGGATCACATTTGCTGAAGTTTGCAGTCTTTTGTGGAGAGAATTCGATTTGCATTTTTGTGCCATGAGATGGCCTGAAGCATCTAGCTAACACAGGGCTAATCACTGTCAGCAGCGACTTGCTGATCAAAGCCAGGCTGGCTCCTTTGTTTGAAGCAGAACCTTTGCTTTTGGCTTAAGTACCTAATCAAATCAGATAGAAAGGTTTAGTGCTACCCACTTAATGCTATTGTTTTACCTTAAGTGCCTTTTTCTAGGCCTATTCTAGTGCCTGTTTCCAGCCTCTTCAGGTGCTCCGCACAAAAATGACATTCACACACCAGCCGGTTGTTCATCATTCCTATGAATGAGCCTTCATGCCCACGTAGCAAATCACCACCGTTCTGGCAGTCACCGGCCCTGAGCCAGCAGGATTTGCTAGGCAAAGACCCTTTCTTGGATGACGCTCTGTTACCAAACGTCTGAATCTTCCCTGGATTCCTAGCGCGGGGAGAGGACGGAGATGGAAAGCAAAGCCATAACTATAGGGTGGCACTGTGAATCTGGAGCAATGAAAATTGGTCTTTGTTTAAATCCATTAAGAATGATTTGCAGAGGCTCATCAAAAGTGCCCCTCTGCTGTGGAGTAATGCCAGTAGAACTTTTTAAAGATGTATGTCAAGCTGTTATGTTCATTGGATATTTGTATGATCACAGGCTGGTTCCCGATGGGAGCTGAGGGCGTTGATCTATTCCTGCACATCACGATGTAACACCTTATCGTGACCTCTGAATCAGTGTGTCCTAACAGGCTGATTTTGAGACCATTCTTCATTATATTTGCAGCACCTTAATTCATAATTTGGTGTTGCTGATGTCACTGATGACCTCACAGCTCACATAAGTCAGAATCTTTGATGCTTTAACTGAATTAGAAGCCAGCAACTGACTCTGAAGCCAGTGAGCAGACAATCCTGGCTCCTTCAGTTTTATGCCTCTTGTGGCTATGCAATGATTTATTCACGGACACCAAACCACCAAAGCCTTGCGTTGGTGGGTTTCAAAATGATGGGTTTGGGGTAGCTGTGTGCTCACAAATTACGTGAGACAAGGTTTGAAGGACAAGGCAGTGTACTCCAACAAAGGAGTAGGGTATTGCAAGAGACCGAACCAAACCAGACTATAAGCTCACTGAAGTGTGCTTGGATTTTCCTCTATTCTGCATCTGTGGGTGCCCCATCCCTGGAGTGTTCAAGGTCAGGTTGGATGGGGCCCTGATCTAGTGAATTACAGTCCTGCCCATGGCAAGGGTCTTGGAACTAGATGATCTTTAAGATCCCTTCCAATCTAAACCATTCTATGATTCTACATAAGCATAACTTTTGTTTGTTTGTTTGGGGTGTTTTTTTTTTTTGTTTGGTTGGTTGTTTTGGTTTTTGGTTGGTGGTGGCTTGTTTTGGTTTTTTTTTTGTGTCACTGGACTCAACTTCAACAGCTGCGTGGCTCCTAGTCCTGAGATTATGTCTGCTATATCTTCTTTTGGGCTGGTACAAGTACCGCTTGGCCTCCTGGCAGAGGAATTGATATAGCTCAGACACAGACAATTCTAGCAGCAGTGGGAACGGGAGAATTGTGAGCCTGCTGGTTTAGGCTGTCACTGCTGCTGGACACCAAGCCACAAGCTCAACCTCAGACTTGTGGACCCAGTGCCAGGGAATTTGTCTCAGGCACCCAGACCAGAGCCCTAGAGCAGCATTTGTGCAGGTGCCTGGTTTGCAGTGGCAGGCTCAAGCCCTCCAGGGAACAGGAGGAGGCACAGTGCTGCATCCTGCTTCCTTTGGACCCCCTCTCACAGCTGTGCTCCCGGGGGTCTCTCAAAAACCCTGCAGCCTGGCAAGTGCTGCCAGACACTTTTGGCTGCTGTGCACACCTCTGATGTCAAAGGCACACACGGAGCATACATCTTCCCAGGGGTGGGGATTTTTGGTGGTATTTGGGTGTGTTCGGCTAAAAGGGAAATTGCATGAAACCTGCAAGTTATTCTGGCTTGGATCAGACCCCGTGACCTGACTCATGTTTCAGCTCTCCTGTTGACTTCACAGTGCTGTGCTGTGAGGTGGAAAACAAGCACCAGACAGTGCTTACTGCACCTGGAGAAATAGTGTGTCTGAGGAAGGTAAAAGCTTGTGAAGAAACCCTCAGCTCCCACATCTCACAGACAGGAACCCCTGTAAGAAAAAGCTCCACTTAATTTGAGGTTTAGCAAACACTGGCCCTGCCAGCTCGTGCATCCCATTGCAACTACTGTGCTGCAGAGCCACCCAGCAGAGTACTCCATGACTTGCAGTAATAGAGAGTTAAACAAACCTTGATGTTGAGTCCAGGGTTTGTTCTAGGCTAAGATAAAGCAAGCAAGGAGTGAAGCAATGGTGATGTCTCCTCCCCACCACTGACCACTGACACTCCTCCAAGTATCTTCTCCTCCCTACCTCACACCTGGAGTTACAGAAGAGGAACACATGCTGCTTCTGTCTTTCATTTTTGATATATTGAGTATCTCAGATACTAGGGAATTAAGGAAAAGCGTTGCAGTATCTACATCAGGCACAGAAGTTTGCACAGTCATGAGGCTGCTGGTACAGCATCACACAGTGTGTAAAAACATCCTTGATACCAGGAGTGCACAAATTTTGAGGAAAGGGAACTGATGATTTTCATTCATAAGCATGAATCCTGATCCCAAAGTGATGGCAGCCTGTGGAGATGTACTTGTCATAACTTCAGACCTTTTTGCAGTGGGGTCCTGAGCCCCATCCCAGGATGGAGACCGCCCAGCCTCCCTGGACAGCCTGTTCCTGTTTTTGTTTTAATGTCCTTGGAGTCAAAAGGCTGCAGTTCCACATACCTTACATCCTACAGTGAGATTTCAGCTCTTCGGACAAGGTGTGTAAAAGTCTTTAGGAGCAAATAAGCAGAAAGGCATCCAGTGAGTTGTCTAAGCAAGTCAAACTGACTTGAGTGGAAAGTCTGACTTGCTTGGAAATCCCATTATAGAGAGCAGCATGTCCCTTGCATGCCCCATCCCGGTCAGGGTTTTGGTGAGTGACTGAGCAGAACTGAAAACTTTTCTTCTTTGTTTATACTGATTCAAAAAGGCAGCTACAAGTAGCACTGTAGATACAGCATTTCTAAAAAGAGTCTACTGGAGGTTTTTTGTTTGGTTGGTTGGTTTTTTGTTTGTGTTTTTTTGCTTTGCCATAATTACAGCAAACAAGGAAGTACAGATACAGGTTGCTCAGAGCCCAAGCTCCCTCTGTGGAGGTGCACCACAGTTGCTGAACTGAATCACTGCTGTTACTGTTGTGCAGAGGAGTCTAATATTTTTTAATATCCTTCCTACCAGCCATCCCCTCCAGTTTTTCATCTTTCCCTGTGTTTTCTGTTATTTCCAAGTAACACCAATATGGTAAGGTCTCACTGGTTTTGATGCACTTCTCCAGCTCGGCCGCCAGAAATCATTGTTTTGTCTCTTCTGCAGTGATTAAATGTACTGTTCTTTCTACAAAAAAAAGAAGACTGATGAGACAGGTGTTGCACCCAAAAGTCAGTCACACAGTGAAAACAGATTAATTTACTCACAGAAAAGCATAACCTGGAGTAGCATTCATAAAAGCAAAACAAAATAAAACAAAATTTAAAGAACCTCCTTAAATAACATCTGGACAGAAATCTGTGATGTTTATCTGGATTCTTACTTAAACAGGTAATATAACCCATAGTATATCTGTATACCCATAAAAAAATGTGTGTTTCTTCAAGTTCAGAGTGCAACATGCTGTTATATCCATAAGTTTCAAACTGCCAAGCTCATTGCTTCTGCCGTTGGGTGATATTTTGCTATTTGCCCCTGGAGCCTGAACAGTGAAATATAATGTTGTCAGTACTGTAGGCTACTTAAAATGTTCAAACAAAATGGTGAGCATGCCTTTATTTTATTTGACATTTTTCAGTTTGGGAAATATTCAGCTTGTTAGACCAAGGTAGGTATGCGCTTGTTCCAGACCTCTCTTAAGTAGCTAGACCTTCTTAAAACTCCCTCTTCAAAATAATTACTGGCTCTGAAATACTTCTGTCTTCAGCTGCCACCATGACAGCAAGATAGCAAAGCCCTCTTCTCCCCTCTTCAAAATACTAAACAGAATTTCTTCTCTGGAGGTAAAATTTTGGTGCCTCTCTGCAGGAATCTGCATCATTAGGTGTTGGCAGCTATAAAAGCAGAATGAGCTGACTGAGGCAGATCCTGTCTGTTCAGAACCTTCCCTGCAGGTTACCAGCCACGCTTCAGGGCATCCAGATGTGTTGTGTTCCTGTTACGGAACTGCTGCACTTTGCAATCCAGTTTGCTGAAAGACCCTGAAATTTGCAATGTTTTCATAAAGTTGGTGGTAAATTGCTGTTATTCAAGAGGTATTCTTTGAGCCATCACTGCTTGCTCAGAAGAAAGGTAGGAGGGCAGCACACAGTCTCCCTAGATTCAGGAATCTTGATTTTTACTGCTTTTGTGCAGCTGACTGGGTCACTCAACAGTGCTGCTAAGGTGCCATGTGAATACAACTGCAATAGCTACAGGAATAAGCGTTCATAGGTTTGCTTCCTTGCTTTGTTTTTAAGACATGATGACTGATACCTGTCACTTTTGTCTTCTGCTTGCAACGCTAAAATATTCCGAAGCCCCTATTTTACTTTTTTTATTTTTTTCTCTGCAGCATGCTTGGTCTGTTGGGATTTTGTGTGCTTTACGAAGCGTTTGAAGGGAGAATCTGCTCAGACGTTGGATGGCCTCCCTCTAGTGGCTGTTACTGTGGAATAAAAGTAGGGCTGTGATCGAGCAAACCCCCAGGTTCAGTGTTTGCATCAATCACTGTATGCCATGAAAGTGAGTAAACTTGGGAAGAAGTCGTATGCCACTTCAAAATACAAAACACAATCACTCTGTTACTGCCACAGCTTAGTTGCTGCTTTTTCAGTCCTGAAAATACTTACCTTCCCTACTGTCCATCTCTCCCTCTGGGTCCTTACACATGACGATCTAAAGACACTGGCAAACCAAAATCTGTGTGTAAATAATTTTAAAAAAATTTTTTCCAGTTCAGTTAGTCAGCCAAGTAAGACAGATATGCAAGCCCATATTTTTCAGACATGGACTCCTGTGCCTGAAATCCTATCTGATTTTTCTAACCACGCACACTTGATGTAGTAAAAGAGCCTGTTTGCTATTACGAACATTATCCCAACAGATACTTAAAGAACAGGTATGATCTGGGAAATGCAGCATCTTTATTCCATTTCCAGTAGTTTTCTGTTATTCTCTGTAGTAAATATCGGTATCTTTGACAAAACCATGTCCGTAGGTATAGCCAGCAGCTATATTCCTGTGTTTAAGATCTTGCTGATTGTGATTCATTATATTTGTCTTTTAGACACAAAAAGTGCCAGGAATGCATGGCTGTGTTTTTATTTTTGTAGAAAAAGGTAGCAATGACCGGGTAGCAAGACAAAAGTTGAGGCTGGAAAACATCTCATTAAAAATTACAAAAATGAAAAGCTCCTCCAGCGTCAAGAACAGCTTTGCCCTGGTGTCTCCTTTGGGATCTCTTGTACTTTGGCCTCCAAGTGTTAAGTGGAAGGTGAGATTTGCAGACAGTGTGAGACAACCCAACCCAAGCTGCATCTACAGAACATCCCCAAAAATCCTGTCTCATGAGTTTATGCTCTGACACAGCAGACATGAAGATTGCTGCTGCTATTCTCTTGACTTCTTTTAGTGATGTTCTAGGCTAGGGTATTGTTACCTGAAAATACCAGTTGAATTTCCTCTGTCAGTGAAGAGAAACCAATACTTCTACTCATGCTAGATTTTCCACAAACTAATTCTGGGCGATATTTGTGTATTTCCACTGATTTCAGTGTAGTTATGTCAATGTGAAAATGCTGTCATTGATGCTTACTGAAGTTCTCAATTTTTTTTTCTCATCAACACACGTTATGGATTAAGGATTCTTGAAATAAAATATTTATTGCTAGCACAGGAAGAAGAAATGGAGAAAAGAGTACGCATTACCATGACAACGTCCATGGCTCTCTTTCCTATCAATCCACTTCACCACTTCCAGGTCACCTCCCCATGATGTCTTGGACACAGATTCTGGGACACCTGAAACTAGGTAACAGAAAATCAAGTAGTTAACCTTTTTAACAGCATTTTGTTCACATTTACGTCCACTCTCTAGGACCTTTCTCCACAGAACTGGGATAAAATACTTTGGAATACACAATAGATGCCTGGCTGCTAACCTTGTCGAGTTTCTTCGTTGAGAGCAGCTTTCATGACACAGACACAATGTCAGCCCAAAAGACCTAAAGATTTCATTTGAGAAATAAAATCCCTCATCTCTAACAGCCTCAGTATAATACTGCACATGATCATTCATGTAACCNAGGACCCACTGCATGACTCATAAAATTACATCAGCCCATTGTGAGATGCTCTGCCCAGGGGGAGGAACCAAGCATTCCCACCTGGATTTAAACTGGGGATTGGAACAGCGCAAGCAGTCTTTACCTACTGGTTTCTCAGAGGATAAGAGCTATATAACCACCACAGGAGCTGCCAAGAAGACCAGACCTTTCTACAGGATCACCGCTTCAACAGAACCACTTCAAAGGGAGCTGCAGCTATCACCTGATCGGACTGCTACCACCGCCCTGCCCGGCAGAGTGTCAGGTCGTACTCTGACTCTGTCAGGTTAAGCCAGTGTTTCTGTATTAATGCTTTATTATATATATTTTAGTAAGGGACTGTTATTCCTATTTCTCATATAATTGCCTGAAAGCCCCTTAATTTCAAAACTATAATAATTTGGAGGGAAAGGGCTTACATTTTCCATTCCAAGGGAGGCTCCTGCCTCCCTTGGGAGACACTTGTCTTTCAAACCTAGACACCTTCCCAAGCAGCACTGCCCCCCAAGTGCTATTTGGACACTGTCCACTAACACATAATACCTTCACATGAATTTAGTGGTAAATACTGGATTTTTGCTTTGGTTTTTGTTGTTTGTTTGTTTGTGGGTTGGTTGGTTTAAGGAAAGAGACTAACAGAACAAATTCAAGAATGATATAATGGGAAGGAGTTATTAAAACACAGTTATAGTTTATGATCTTATATAATAATATATATATATATTTAGGCAGATCATAGGACCTATCCAGGGTATAAATGGGTAAGACTATATCCTCTGCTTGTCACTAATTATCACCTTCTCCTTGTCACTAAGAACATCTTCTACTAGGCCAGGTTTCTCAAAGTCCCATCCAACCTGGTCTTGAACACTTCCAGGGATGGGGCATCCACAACTCCTCTGGACAGCCTGTCCAGTGCCTCACCACCCTCACAGGAAAGAATTTCTTCCATATATCCAATCTAAACCCACCCTCTGTCAGTTTAAAGCCATTCCCCCTTGCCCTATCCCTACATGTCCTTGATAAAAAGTGCCTCTCCAGCTCTCTTGCAGAACCTGCTTTCGGCACTGTAAGGCCGCTCCAAGGTCTCCCCAGAGGCTTCTCTTCTCCAGGCTGAACAACCCCAGCTCTCTCAGCCTGTCTTCATAGGAGAGGTGCTCCAGCCCTGTGAGCATCACTGTGGCCTGCTCTGGCCTTGCTCCAGCAGGTCCATGTCCTTCTTGTGTTGGGGACCCCAGAGCTGGATGCAGCCCTCCAGGTGGGGTGCCACAAGAGTAGAGTAGAGGGGAGTACCACCTCCCTTGGCCTGCTGGCCATGCTACTTTTGATGTAGCCCAGGAGACATTTGTCTTTCTGGGCTCTGGGTGCACACTGCTGGGTCATGCTGAGCTTCTCTTCAATCAACACCCCCAAGTCCTTCTCCTCAGGGCTGTTCTCAAGCCATTCTCCCCAGCCTGTATTTGTGCTTGGGATTGCCCTGACCCAGGTGCAGAACCTTGCACTTGGCCTTGCTGAACTTCACGAGGTTTGCACAGTCCCACCTCTCCAGCCTGTCCAGTCCCTCTTGATGCCATCCCTTCCCTCCAGCATGCTGACTGCACCACGCAGCTCAGCGTCACCAGCAGGCCTGCTGAGGGTGCACTCAATCCCACTGTCCATGTCTCTGACAGAGATGCTAAACAGTGCCAGTCCCAATACCAACACCTGAGGAATGTCACTCATAGCAAGTGCCACACCACAAAGACCAACTCGTGACTTTTAAAACAAATGCAAAAAAGACTGTATGACTGTATGACAACTGCAGAACCACCATAGCACTTTGCCATAAACAGCGGTGTGGGTCAGCTATAAGCAGAACTTCATGACTTTATTTCTTCCCTCTATATACTTGGTTTATCAAATAAAGCAACATGATGGAAAGTGTGATTTTGTCCCAGGGAAAATTCAGAAAAGTATTACTTTTTCACAAAAAACATTAAGGTAAAGATAACACTTTATGAAAGAGAAAAAGAGGTAGTGGTGGCTGGGGATAAATGCTTAGGATGTGCATTACCATCTGAAATTAAAAACCTGTTCATAACAGATGGCAGTAAATGTGGAGTGTGGGAAGTTTTGGAAAATGCTGATACAATGGCAAAGCAGAAAGATATCTGACAAAACAGGAATGACCCCAGGACATCCACAAAAATACTGGAAGGCACTGCCTTCCAGGAATACAAAACTACTGACTTCATGTTATTCACCATCTCCCAAATTAAAGCAAGCTAGGCATCTTTGTAAGTTAATTAAAAAGTAGGGTAAAGTGTAGCTCAGTATGGGGTAAAAAATTAATTTATTGTAGTTTTCTTTAAATAGTTGCTTGAGCAAATTTCCTGGGGTGCTGTTCTTAAAAAGACAGTTTTTCTGAGAAGTGATGCTGCTTATGAAAGCTAAAATAAATTTTGTAGTGGGTTGCTCACTCTACTTTTGTTCAGCTCTTATCTCCCATTCCATCAAGGTCAGCAGAGTTTTGTCCCTGAAAACCAGGAACGGGAAAGAGCCACCTCGTGGGCAACAATACTGAGCACTGCTCTGGAAACAAGTTTGCTGCCAACAGGTCCAAAGAGCAGCCACCAGCAGCGCTGCACTGCTGAGGTATGGAGACAGCCACAGGAAAGACAGGTCAGCCCCTCTTATGTCTTTAATTTCATGCCTTTTCTTAGTGATGGAGATTTGGAGGAAGGAAAAACATTGCTTCAGAGCCTGGACCTCCATAACAGGACAAAGGCAACACAACCCCAAAGGCAACATCCCCTCTAAGTCCTTCCCTTCAGTTTTTTTGCCATTACAATTCCAGTGTGAGCTGTTCCACATGTGTTGGCTCCAAGAGGCAGCCTGTTTCCTTTCCTCCTTACATCACCACCACAGATGATGAAGACAAACACAGGCAGCTTACACAACATGAGCCACTCCATCCACATTTCTGCAACATGCACACTTAAACCAACATTAGGCTGGGAATTTTGCAGCATAAAAGGCTGCCTGATTTGCCTTGACCTTCCAAGCGCCGTACTTGTGATTCCAGGGTCAAATCTAGCTGCCAGCAGGCTAATCTCCACCAGCCCCCTGAAACAACCTGTGCTTCCCCTTCAGCATTTCCTTACAATTTCTTCACACTCCTATGCCACCAACTGATCTGAGCTTTTCTCCTGCACTTTACAAGCTGATGCACAGGAGTTTTCCCTTTAGAAATCTGCCTGAACTGTTCCCATCCTTGGGAATATTATACTGCAAGACATGATTGAAATCAGTGGTAACTTTTGCTGGGCACCAGGGCCATATGTTTGGGAAACACACAGGGCTTGAGATGGGTCATATTTAAGTGGGCTGCAGGACATTTACAATTGGCAGGGACATGCCCACCATGCTGCCTGACCCTCAGGCAGGGTGCCTGCCTTGCCAGCAGTGTGCCACATGCCCACTCCAGCACCTTGGCCTTCTGAGAGCCCCCACAGCCCACCACTCACCCCCACTGTGCCTCAGCAGCACAGCAGGGCCCAGCAGCACCATGGAGGCCACCACCAGTCCCTTCACCCACCTCCATCACAGTGCCCACACTGCCAGCCTTGGCCCAGCCCTGGGCCAGCCAGCACCTCCTAGATGATCCCGTTCCTGAAACCAATGCCACAAACCACCTCCCTCAACAGGGAAGGGCAGTCTCCCCACCACCACAGTCCAGCCACCAGTGTTTAGGAAGATGGAGAGGAGATGAGGAGCAGTTGTGGTAGGATGGAAATGGTCTTAACCCTTAACCCTGCCCAGCAACAGGAATTTGTGTGACCAGGTGCATAAAATGGCATGCAAGAATGATTTGCTCTGAAATTCTGGTTTGTCTGTTTTCTTGTTTGCCCGGCAAGACAAGTAATCCCACCCGACCAGGGAAGGGAGGTGGCTGGTAAGATGGGGGGGCAGTCCTCAGAAGAAAAGATTTTATTTCAAGATGAGATTGCAAAAATGGAGAAAAAAAACCTGAATACCCCTCCTTAAAAATGTACAAATGCTCAATTTCATATTTTGCCACCAGAAATTTTCAGTGGTGTATGCTAATGCAAAAATGTGTGTGTGCAGAGGCGAAGGTTTAACTGAAATAAACTCAAGATTGTTGAGCTTCAAAGCAGACCTCAGAACCTGGAAGGAAGGAACTAGAACTCAGAAAAAAGCAAGAAGCTTATTTAAAACAAAGTGTTTTGATTTAAGGCAATGCACATCATCTTCTTGAGCTGTTAGGCTGCTGAGAGTCATATGAGAGCTAAACTGCACCTCCTGTGTTCAGACATCTGATGGATAATAAGGAAAAGGTCTCAGTTGTAGTAGCTTCCTTTGATATGTTTTGGAGGAAGTTTTTCTGAGCTGTTTTCGACTCATAAACTAATTCTAGTGTATATGGGAAGGTTGCAATCCTGTATTCGAGGAGCTGAATTCTAGAGGGTGGTTCAGGAAACACTTGCTTCTCCCAGCGGGAGTGAGCTGGACTTGTGGGGACATGCTGGGTGCCAATGACAGGAAATGGGAGACCTGCTCTGCAGGACCTGCCAGTGCCCACCCCAGCATCCATTCAGGCATGGTTCTGCCAGCTTCCACCCTGGCTGTGTGCTGGCATCAGGGTTTGTATCTCAACATGTGCAACACAGCTTCGTGTGTGGTCAGATGAATTTGCTCATAGATGAAAGGAGGGGACAGGCTCAGGTGGTCTGACTGGATCTTCCCCCTAAAAAAACCAAAGGCTGTTGGCAACTCAGCATCTGGGAATGTCAAGAAAATTCTCTGTTACTGCTGGACGGAAGTTTAGTTGGTTACATGCATGAGTTATCACAGATATTACCTGATGCTGGTGTTTGGAGAAAAAAATAAATCTTCCTTGAATTACTCTCCTCTTATTCTGTTCTTCAAGGAGTTGTGCTCTTTGAGGCCTCTTACACCAATGTCTGATAGTTGAAAAGGGGAAGGATAACCAAGTGAGGGAACACTAGCCCATTTAGTAGCTGTGCTTTTCCAAGAAGTCTTATTGAAGACATACCCATCCTTATTCCATCATCATTAAGTGCTGTTTCAGTGAGAAGCACACAATTGGTTGTGAAGAAAAATATTGTTCCTTTGCAGTACTTAAATTCCAAAGACTGTGAACTACATGTAGACCAAAGCCTGTTTTAAGTCATATTTTCTCAGGTGAACTATAATATCTGAGTGGTGGATAGATGACAAGAGTAATTTTTCAGAAATTCTGCAGGTAAGAAGGTGTTTTTGTGATTGCTGCAATGGTATTGCACCACTTTCCCTTGAGCAGGTTTTTCAAAAGAGGAAGGTTTTGATGGTGAGATTACAACAACTTTGTGGGCATGAGACTCAAAAGCAGTCACAGGAAAATCCCTATTTTTTTAATGCTTTATTCCTATGAGAAGTTCTTGCTCAATCAGGAAGTCTCATTAAAATAATGAAGAATAGGAACAAAAGAATGAGGATTAATTATATGAGTAATGATGCAGGCATAGGTACAAAATACTTCTTTTTCTAGAACGTGGCTTATTCAACCAGCATCGCTGTCTGGAATCATATTAAAAAAACTTGTGCGTCTCTCTCTGTCTGACTTTTGAAGGGTGGGGACAAAGCTAAGGAAAATTAACAATTACACCAGGCAGAACAGACCCACATTAGGGTGTATTAGTGTGACGTGTGTTGCAGGGAAGGTTGTTCCAAGAGCCTGTCTACAAATGACAGTGGGATGGAGAGGTACCAAAATGGTTTTGAATTATTAAGTTGCTGTGGTGAAAAGCTCAGTGCAAGCTAAAACATCTGAAAAAACCACAAGTCTGTCTGTTCAAGCAAATGGCCATATGAAAACTTAAGAATAAGGAAATGGCTAATGTGGTAGATTAATATACTAGCAGTGCTACTCAGAATTTTCTGGCATTTCTCTTTCATCTCACACTCACATCCCAGGGGTGTGAATGAGATACTCCTTTTATAGCTAACAGCTCTACTTGGGGAGTAAGGCTACTGCATTAGATAAACTGCAGTGAAGGACAACTCCCATCTCTCATGAGACCCTACTGGTTTGACTTCAGCATTATCTGCCACTACTGGAGACATACCTGTGACCATTTTTCTTATTATTCTGTATACCATTCAGCTCCCAGCTGAGGAGTTGCCATCAGGATGATGCAGATATACTTTCATAGTCTAGGAGACTCCACCCACAAACAAAATTATCCACCCTTTTCATTCCTCTGTGATAATTGACAAAATTAATGACTATATTAGCGACCTTCTTCCTGCCTGGAGAGAGCTGAGGTGAGCCTGATTCTTTGAGTTTAGACAAGCACAATAAGAAACTGTGTCAAAACCACTTAGAATTGTGTTTGGCATGAAGCTGGATGAATCCTTGGAAAAGTAAGCACAAGCTAGAACACGACATCACCTTCCACTGATTCCCAACTTCTGTGTCAGATTAGCAGCAACAAAAAACACACTGAAAGATTCCAGGTTTAGGCTGCTCATGTCCACAGAAGCCTCTGTTTGATGGAAAGCAGCCCTGTGGTTCTGTGACCTACCCATCCAGATCAAGAGTGATCTGGGCTTGTGGGCTTGCACGGGACACTGTGGGCTACCCGCACTAGTAATCAACTACCTCATATTCACACTGAGGCAGAAGTTTGTCAGCTTTGCAGCTGGCAGTGACTGCATGCTCTGTACCCCATGTCCCTTTTGAGCTGGCACAAGAGCAGCTGTGACACGGTGCTCCTTTCCCACCCCCTTCCCCTGGGACAGATGATCCACGTTTTGGGGAAGAGAGAGGAACCACACATTAGTGTCTTTTCGTGCATGGCAGCTCAGAAGGGCTGCTCCAGCACGGCAGGATGGGCCTGCAGCCTGGTTCAGTAGCCAGGACGTACCTGGGCACTCACACGGGGAAGGGAGTGAATGGGTGATTGCTGTGGCAGCCAGTTGTTACACGAAAACTTGCAGCTCATAGCCTGAGGGGATTGCTAAGCATTTAGCAGCTCTTATATTTCGACTGGTAATACTCACTGAATACTCGCTGCCTCAGACCAGCGATCCTGCAGCAGCCTAGTGTGGTCCCACACTCCCCTGTAATACGTGCACCTGAGGAGACAGGAGTACTGGGATGAGGTTATTGATCCTGGGCTTGGGGCGAGATGGGAAAATCAGCGTGTCTGGGTGTGAATGTTCTCATGCAGAGGTTTTTTGTGGTATTCAGGAACAAAGATCCTGAATGCATGCCAGACCTTGCTATCTCTTACACTTACTATCAGAAAAAGAAAGCAATAGGAAAGGAGAATATTGGAAAACTGGTCCCCACAGCAGCAGCAGCTGTTGCACATATCCTATTAAAACAAGTAAGAGACAATGCCTCCGATATGTTTCCCAGGCTGCAGTAATAATTCTCGTGTCTTTGTAACAGTGCAGAGAGGACAGAGGCCAACTTGCCAAGAAGCTGTCAAGAGGGACTACAGGAAGGGCTTATTTTGGCAACAGAGAGCTTCTAGTGCTCACCCATCTTGTGCACACTCACCGTTAGCAAAGATAGCAGAGGCGACAGTGCAACCACACTCCACAGGTGAGCCAGTTCCGAAAAAGCAGCTTAGTCCAGTGCATTAGACTGGGAATCACGTGTCAGTGTACCAGTTCTGGCTTTGCCCATGGTCTGCTTTAAGACACTGGGAATATCATTCCACCCTCTTCTGCCTGCTTCTGTGAATGGAAAATAAAAGCGCTGCTCGCCCTTGTAAAAGCATGTTGGTGTCTCTGAATGAGAAGTGCTGCGATTACTTCTTTATTTTCCCACTCGAGTAAGGTGCAAATTGCTAGTGACCAGCAGAGGCGTGTGTCAGTGGACGCACCCCTGCATACCCTGAGGGATTGTTTTCACCCCAGACTGCCTGTGTCCCAAATCATTCATATGCTGTGACTATACTGCATGAAAATGAGGGCAGGAATTTGGCTTGGAAGACAGGGGGCTCAACAGCATGGACTGGGGATGCACACCTCTTCCGTAGCCATTAAAACCTACTTTCTGCTTTGTATGAGCAGCGAGAGGAAAGGTGTCCCAGTGGTAACACTGCTGGCCTGGGACGTGGCCACTGACCTGCACTGTGATGGTGCATGCTTCTTGTGAGACCCTGGGGAAAGTCATTAAGGGCCAGACGCTTCAGACTTACATACCTCGGAAATACTTTCCCTTAATTTCCCCATGCTTCTCTTTCTTATCTGAAAGGTGACTTTCAAGAATTTTCTGTCATGCAGGAGTCATGTGGAAGATAAGTGGCCTGATATAAATACCAAAGATAAGTTAAGGCTGTTACTTGAAAACCAGCTGAATAGGATTGAAATCTTTAGTCTTTAAGGGGGTAAGAAAAAGTCTTGGTCTTCATTACATGACTCTAGGAGAGAAGCATGCTATTTTAAGATTTGGGGACAAGTCTTTTTTTATTTTTTATCTGAACTGAGATGATCATGGCTGATACTGAAACTACAAATATCTGTTTGGTTTAGTCCTTGCATGGTATGCTAACCATCCAAGCTGGTCCTTAAATGACTCCTCTGCTTGCCTGGAAGGCTGCAACTTTTTGTTCTAACAGCTGGACCACTGCCTGACATCATTACCTCCCTTTGATATGTCTGGAAACTTAAAGGGAGTGGCCTGGTCAAACTTGGACAGGAGTTTTTTGTTAGAGCCTGGAACTGAGTCCTGGGCTAACATCCCATGCACTGAGAGGGATGACTCCTCACCCCAGAATTGCTCAGCACTCTGGATCTGACTTGGATACATTCAGGTGAGTGTCTGACTGAGTGTCATCCTTGTAAGTTTGGATTCAAAATCCTGGGCAACCACAGCCTCTGAGTGCGTCTGTCAGAGCGACATGGCCACTTTTGGACAGGCAATCTAATGCGATGGCAAGGAAAACAAAGAAGAGAGAAAAAACCATATCTGCCGTGGAAGTGTTGCATCTTTCAGATGCAAAAAGAACAACAACAAAAAAATTATGCCCATACTGGAAAACATACAGTGATTATCATGGAAATAACAATGACATATGCAGCATATGTGAGCTACACAGTGCAGTACAACAAATGTCAAATCTTTTTGACTGTGGAGAACATATCTGGTCCCAGGTTTATGGCTTCTGAGGCAACATAATAAGATCACAGCAACTGGCTTCCTGGAAAAGTGATCTAGCTACAAATAATATATGCTAATGATTATACTATAAATGTCTTGATCAGTAATCACTTGTGCTTCTTGTACAGGACAGTTGTAAAATAGTTATCAGAAGAGCAAGCACTATACTCATAAAGTTATGTGGTAATTTGAAAGTTAGAGTAAACATGCTCTGCCTCTGCTGCTGCTCCTGTGTTTGTTTCCCACAAGTTACAGCAGGGAGAAGGTGGAAGGAAAGAAAAAGAAAGAAGAAATTTACCTGTGCTTCCATTCCTCATATCCCTGCTTTGGGCTGCTGTGAACCTCTAAGGAGTCAGGAGAAGTAGAGCCCTACCAGGTGCTTCTAAAAGCAGCATTCATGGGGGTGAGATCCTGCTCATCTTCCAACCCTTTCCCGGTCATGCGAACAAGGTAAAAGTAATAGTAAATAAAAACAAAGTAATAGTAAATACACACAGTAAATATGAAAATACTGGTTCTTATTCTGCTTCTCTGCACAAATCCTTGACCTTGTACAATGGAGTTTAGGCAGTAGTTATGAGTACATGAGGTTTTTGCAGTTGTTATGGGAGAGCTGCTGATTGTGGTCCCATAGAAAAGTTTGTGAAGACTAGAAGTCAACTCTGGCCTGAATTCACATTTTCTGGGAGAAATTGACTTCAATTTGTTGAAAAATAAAATTTCCCACAGCAAAATGAACATCTTGTACAAAATTTGTTCACTACAACACTTACTCAGATTACATATTTTAATCATTATTACTTCTCTTTTCATCATCTCAGATTTTACAGGTGAATCATCTGAAATGTCCAAGGATTTCTTTTTGAACTTATATCCCCTGGCATTGTCCTGCTCCGACATGGAACAGTAATGCACATTCTGAACAGCACAGACACCTCTCCCTCAGTGCTCAAAAAAGGCCAGTAAGATTATTTGATAGATCAGCCTTCTATAACCATTGAATTTTTCATCTGGGTTTTGCCAAAATCAACTTCAGATAATGCTTCTGCATGTGTATGTGCATGTGCACGTGCAAGTGCACCTATGAAATAGAATCCTAAAATGGTTTGGGTTGGAAAAAGACCTTAAAGATCTTGTAGTTCCAAACCCCCTTGCCATGGGCAGGGACACTTTCCACTAGACCAGGCTGCTGAAAGCCCCATCCAACCTGGCCTTGAACACTTCCAGGGATGGGCCATTCACCACCTCTCTGAGCAGCCTGTTCCTTTGCCACACCACCAACACAGTAAAGACTTTCTTCCTTATATCTAATCTAAACCTACCCTTTTTAAATTTAAAGCCATTCCCCCCGTCCTATCACTGCATGCTCTTGTAAGAAGTCCCTCTCCAGCTTTCTCCATGTGTGAAACAAGCACGAGCGTGTGTATCTACAGAAAAAACAAGTGAAAGCTTGCTCACCCGGGATCCTGCTGAGCATGACCCAGAAGTGTCCCTCATGGCTCTCGGTGTCCTTGGGCTATGCCAGCAGATCAAGAACGTTCTGGTCCTACAGCATGAACCCCACAAAGGGCTGGATGATGGCCGTGTACGCAGAGCCAAAATGCATGGTCAGGTTGTGTGGCCATGGGCATCTTGCCCACAAATGTCCACAGCATGAAAGAAAAGGAAGAGTAAAGTTGCTCCCTGTGCACATACTTGGTGCAGGTGGTGATGTGGGGAGGTGGCAGCACCCTGGGTGTGGTGTTCTTGCCCCCAAGGCCCTCCAGCAGCTGGATGATGTCCCTGTTGTTCTTCAAGGAGAGTTTCTGACCACAGGTGTTGAGTAGGTAGAGCCAGGGCACGGCCAAGGCCAAGCGGGTCTCTCATGCAGTAGAGTTCAGTCCACAGGTGGGAGATGCTCCCTTGACCACCCCCTCTGCCCAGGAAATGAGAGAAGTGCTGAGAAAGCAGCGTTGCCTGCTGGAAGGAGAATGGCTTCTTGAATGACATCCACATGAACACGGTAGGCATTCTGGGGCATGAACAGCTCCCTGAAGAAAAGCTAGAAGGTCTCAAATTCTTTGTGCAATGTCATGACATAAGCGAGGGTGCAGGCAGCCTCCTCGGCTGAGAGCACGCAGGTGTTGTGGTGGTTCTGTGTGACGTACTCTGTGCAGTCAGGTTCTCTGAATGATATTTTCCTTCAGAAAGGACACCTTATCTTCAATAAGTGCTTTACAGGCTTCTGCTAAAATCAAACTCACTGAGAAGTTCTGCTCCTTAAGAGGTTTTTGTGCTTGCAAATTAACAGCGTAGAAAACAAATGGAAGTGAAACACTGAGAGTCAGAACAGCAAAAAGGCAATATCTGAGTGTTGCTCAGAGGAGCAATTCATTGCTCCTCAGAAGAAGAGTCTCTCTTGAAATGCAATATGAGACACCACCAACAGCTTGTTTTGATGGCTGTGCTTGCTTCCTGCTGGAGGACACATGGATCCATCTGAGGCAGAGTGTGCAGCTGCTGCCCTAACTTTCAATGTTAATAGTTACACGGTCATCACTGATGTGGAAGCAGCATAAGTAAAGAACAACTTGTGGATGGAAGCTGCTCCACAGAACCCTGAAGATTATACAGACATATTGCATAATTACTGTCTTGGCAATGAGCAGCTGGCACATATTTCACAGTGTCCCCAAATACAATTTATGGGTATGATCTTAACTGCTCCCTCCCCAGTCTCCCTACATGTATCATATAGCTGTTAAAATTTATGTGTATGCACCCTGAGACAGGAAAACCTCATATTTATCTCATAAAATTATATTTTTTTACTTGCAGGACTTTTTTGTTAACCACCCCAGTGTATCAGTCATCATTGCTTCTGAATTGTGAAAGACTTGCAACATGAAATAAATACTACTTCAGTATGTCTCAGTGACAATTACACTGGTAGATCAAGCATGTATAAGCTATTGTGGCCTTTCTGCTCTTTGATGTCCTGGATAAATATAATTTCTAGAAGGCAATTATCAGAAACTCAGTTCAATTCATACCATTTTCTAGCCAAAGAATACAGGATGAAGAAGAACCACTCATCCATCTTCCGTCTCTATATTTCTGTCTTCACTATTCCTCATTTCTCATGTAAGGCCACCAACACTCACATATAAGAAGCAAGAGAATCTTTCTTGCCTCTATGTAGAGTTATATCACAGCCATCAGGTTTTTTCCAGCAATATTTTCATTTGCAAATTTGCAGTCTGACAAACAGTTTCTGCTAAGAGTCATGGCTGACTTGTGATGAGCTCCGGGCTTACATCTATCACAAGGAACTGGGTTAACAAAACATGCTATTTAAACTACTTAAACTAACCCTAGGCTTTCAGATGAGACATTTGTATTTCTAAGAGCTGTGTATGCATCTGGTGTAACATGGTCATGCAATGAGAGCTTGACATAGCTCTGACTAAAGTGAAATCCTTGATAAGTCTTTTTGTTCCAGCTGTGAGTCTGTTCATGTGGGTCTCCTGCCATGGAACAGAATGTTTGGGGTATGTAAACTTTTCCCAGCATCATGTTCTTTCGCTCCAATGTGAAGCAATGCTGAGGCAAAGTCGGTTGATCTAAGATTATGCTGGTAAATGTTCTGAGCAAGCAGTGTATTGTGCTACAGAGGGAGAAACACCATCGCCTACCTTCCAGCTCTTGCAGACAAGTCACCTCAGGCACTGGTAGGTCCCTCCCAGAAGCCGCACTTCCCTCCCATCCTGGCCCCAAACAGTCTCCAGGATTCTCTGTTCAAACAGATTGCAGGCTGCTGGCAGTGGCTTCAGCCCATCAAATACAGTCACAAGCTGTAATGAGGAGAGGGGCTGGAGAAACTTTGTAAGGATTTATGGCCAGAATATCCCCCAAGAGGGTCAGCCATGCAGGACAGATGTGGCAGTCAAGCTTACCTGGATGTAGCAAGGAGCTGAGCCACTCCTCACTGGGCAGTCAGCAGGGACAGGCAGGGATAGACATCTCATACTGGAGATCCAGGGCAATGTTCTTTGTGAACACCAGTGCTTTCAGGAGGAGAGCAGCTCCAGTGGAACTGAGGAGCTGGAATGGAGGTGTGCAAAGTCCCAGGGAGTAACAGAGACTCACCTGATGCTGCTGCAGCCCAACAGGACAGCTTGTTAAAAGAGAGAGGATTCAGAGAGATGAGCAGATCCTGAGCTGAGACCACTATCCAAGTCTAGCAAAGAAACGCGCAGCAAACACCATGAGGGGAAAACGTGTCCCAGCTCAGTTACTGGTGAATGCTGTCCTAGGGAGCACAGACCTGCCCAGAGTGCTTCAAACTCATTCCTAATTTGATTGTTACACTGAATTATACCCAGAAACAAACACCACTCCCCTGTCTGACACCTCAGAAAGGCAAATTGCCATGACAGCTGGTGACTATAAGGCCAGCAGCCTCTTGTCCTCTATGCATTCCATAGACCGTGGAGTTCATAGCCTCACCACCTCCTCACTGGGTCAGCTGGCTGCAAGACCATTTCTCCCCTTCTGCCATAGTCTTAACATGAGACATCCATCCTGATGGAGTTAGGAGGGTGTGGAAGGAGCAAAGCAGGGGGCAGATGCCAGCCTTCCTGCAGGAGTCAGGGTTTCTTTGGGAGGGTCTCAGTTGGGAGCAGAGCGCACAGGTAGCTTTTCCCATGTTCCAAAAGCTGAGATCTTTCAAGGCATTTAGATGTCTTTGAACTGTCAGATGGTTTTAAAACTGCATTAGGCACAGTGTAATCTGCTACACAGCTAGGAAAACCTCTAGGATCTCAAAATATGTACATTATAAATATATATGTGTGTGTATGTATGCATGTAAGGAGACTCGTAAGTGTTGAAGGCTGCAAGCCTACATTAGTAGCATGGTCCATATGAAACAAGTAAAGCTACATGCAGAAAACGAGATGAGTCTGGTCTTCATAGGAGTGCAATGCAAGATTTAACTTTTCCTTTTTTTGTTGTTGTTGTTGGTTTGAGTTTTTTTTTTCCTTGCACAGACATTTCTGCAACACCTTTGCAGAAATCCAGAGTCACTGTGATCCTTTGGTACCAATAGCCTTGGGGGAAAGAAGGCTGCACGCTTGGGGCTACTTCTTAATCCCAGTGCCTTGATTCTCTGGCACAGTTAAGATTTACAAAACTGAAAACATACATGTAAATGATTGCTGTGGAAAATCAAGCAGTCAAAACCTTTGGGGTTTTGATGGACTTTTTTGGGTTTGTTTTTTAGCACTAATTCTACCTTGTGCTGCTCTGTGTGAAATAAGACCCATGCTTGAATTATAGGCAAAATCACCAAACCAAAGCAACGCTCCCCACCCCAGAAAAAAACCCCAACACACAAACAAAAAAACCAAACCAAAAAACCAAACCAAAGCCAGTCAAACAAAAAAAGTAGTGTATAAGTCACATGAGCCACCTCAATGGAAAAAGCATTTTTCAATCTTTTTCAATCAGTCTTTTTTTGGTGAGTTGTTGATTTACAGACTCATCCAAAGTTCAAATGCAAGGAGCAGCAAAATCTAGATGTACATCTGAACCATATTATGGCACCAACCACCAGCAAGATGTGAAGAAACATCGTGATGCTCCTGGCTTCTTCTGTTGTATATTGTTTTGGACCTCTGCATATTCTGGGTGCAACAACAGAGTTACTGGACCAAAAAATAATAGAAGATCGAATTTACCACGCAGCTCAACAAACAGGCTGTGTAAAAGGGTTCTGTGCTGGCAGAACTAAAACTGCTGCTGACTGAGATTTGCAGTGCCACTCCTTTCTATTGTTCCCTGGACCCGCACTGAAGCAATTCTCATTTTAGCATAGGAGGAGTTTTTGGTGTGGCTCCTGTAGTGAAAACATACGCCCCAGTAGGATTGGGGATTGAAATGTCTTCCTGGTGGATGAATGGGAATAGACCTTTCCAGACAATGAGGATATTATCTTAGGAATAGAGTTAGTACTCAGTAAACTGCTCCTGGCCTTAATAAATATAGCTAAAGGTAATTGGTTTCAGCTAATTTGTTAGCTAATTAAAAAGCAAAATGCACAGGTTTTGCACATTGGTTTTGAGATCCTGTTTGGCCTCAGTCAGTAGTGATGAATGTTATTTCATGTTTGTTTGGAGTAACTTGGCATTTTCTATTTTGTTGTTAAGACAAAACCATCTGTATCATCATATTCCTTTTCCTGACCCTCTCATGAAAAGCTGTCAGTTTGAACTGGCACCACTGTTAAATTCACAGTGAGTCTGTAGGGAGCAAACAATTTTTCCTCAGTGTGGTTTTTCTGGTTCGGAAGTGCAGGTAGCCAGAGAATGCTCTTTTGTGCCCAAGTGAGGGATCTCTTCATCCCTCACACCTTCTTGCACCAAGATGAAACTTCTTTGGTCTTGTGTTGGTTTGGGATGTTGTACAGTGTTCATGGTCTCCAAAACTCTCTCTTGGGAGCAGCCCTGCCTGGCAGTGGTCTTCTCCAAAACATGCCTTATTCACGTGCCCTGTCTGAACTGGAAGGCAAATACAGGCACTGTAACAGGGGAAATGAAAGCAGACTCTGAGCACAAAAGCAGTCAAAATTTATGCCTATCTCTCCTGTGCCCTCCCTTTTTTCTTGTTAAGAGCAGTCCCTGCCATTCCTGCACTTCCCAGCCAGCCATAATCTGACTATTGAAAGAGAAGAAAATTCAAACCTACCCCAAGCAGGAGTTCCCAGGCAGACGCACTGACACCAGACAATCACAATGCAGCAGCACTGGCAGCAAACGGGAGGAGAGATGAAATGACACATTGAGGCAAATGCTAGCTCAGCTCACATGGTCCAGCAAAACCATCAAGTAATCTAATTGCACACAGTCAGTGAGCACATCTGTCTGCACTAACAGCAGGGGCCAGACAAGGCACCTTCTCATCCACCTTTGTCTTGCCATGCTCTCCAGCTCCAGACACAGAGCCTCTTACCCTGCAGGAACTTCACTGCTTATCTGCATTTGCAGTAGACTTTCAGGCACAAAGGTTTCGGGAATAGGTAAGCTGCCTAGTCTCTTAGCAGAGCACATTTTGCAAGTCAGACTTACTACTGCTTCAAAGCAGAGCACTCTATGGCTCCCTTCTCCAATTAATTTCCAACAGGGACATGAGCTCACCTCTGTGCAAACTACTCCTCATCAGCTGCTCAGGAGCAACAGCACAGCATTCTCTTCCCTGCTCATTTATCCTCCTGCACAGGGAAAGCAAGACATAATTAAACACGTCCTAATAGAGGACAGGCAGGCTGTGGTGGTGAAGCTGGTTTTCTTCTGTAAATATGACTAGGTTTGATAGCTGACACTGGTGTAGTCGAGGCCTGGATAGGGATCTGTTTTCTCACTTCAGATTAATACACACATTAGTGTGCAGTAAAGGACAAATGTACACGTGCAGCTACTGTTTGCCCTGGAGGAGTGTCCGAAGGCAGCTTAGAGTGGATTTTGCAAACATTTGGGCACTTGCTAACTGTATGAACATGAACCCAAGGTGTTCCCCTCGGTGTGTGAAGTGAAGCAGGTGGTGTCAGACCCTCAGAGAGATGCCAGGTCAAGGGCAGTGTCCCTGCAGCCTGGTCTCTGCATGGCCAAGGGTCTGCTCCCAGCTGCAGGTGTGTTAGCAACCAGAGGAGTAAAGCAACTCAGTTTGCAGATTGGGAGTCACCTGCTTTGCCAAGCAAATCTGACCACAGCCCTGGCTGCTGGTACAGGTGACTGGCTGTGTCAGAGAGAACAGATATGTGGATCAGATCACTGATTTCTGGTGCCTCCACTAAACATGTAGCATTATCATGCTCTTTATTCTGACAGTATAACTTGTTGCCAGGTACAACATAAGCAGAGAACTCATAGGGATCTAGAAAACACCTATTGTCAGGAATGACTGAAAAATATGTTTCTAATGGCATAAAAAAAAAAGGGCAGGAAGTCTTCAAATATGTAAAAGAGGTAAACCAGAAGCAAATTCTGGTTCAAATAGGAAGGGGGTAGCTGATTCTCCCTGCTCTCTGTGCATAGGACAAGAACTAGTCATCTTAGATAGCATCAGAAGAGCTGAAGATCAGACATTAGCGAAGCTTTGTAGTGATAAACAGTTAAATGTGGATTAGATTGTCTGAAGAGGCTGGAATTTTCCTGATGATGGTTTTCATTGGCAGGTTAGGTGTAGCTTTTTTAGCAGTTTTGCAGGTCATACTGGTTCAGACCTGGTAATTTTCTAGGTCTTTTCCAGCTTTCTTTCCTATGACAGTCTATATTACGGTGCCGTAACATGGTTGTAGCTGGGCTGGGGATCCTGTTACACTTGAAAATGGTGATAAGAGGAGTTTGTAATAATTTAGAAATATGCTCATGATCTCTGTTAATTGCTATTAACATTAAAGTTTGGTTAAAATCAGGATAGCCCTGGACCACTGAGGAAGAAAAACTTTTGTGATACTTTCGTGATTCATCCTAAGCATAAAGAAAAATAATTTAATAAATGCTAAATCTGTAGCAGTTTACCTATTGACAGGTATTTCACCTCTCATGTCTTTTCTCATCATAATACAAGTTAGTTTGATGCCTCTTCCTTCTCTTTCTCCTTCAATGAATTATCAGGATTCTCTTTCAGAGGGCTGTAGTAGGTATCTGCTGTCCTTAATATCTTCTTACCTAGGAGAGATTTTGCATTGGGTTTAGGTAGAACCAAGCCAGGATTTGCCTTGGAAAAGTCTTTTTCTCCTCGCCACCAGCATCTGTGGGGTGCCACCTGGGTTTTGGGGCTCTGGACTCTCCCAAAGGGCTTTAGGATTGAAAGCATCCCCATCACACTGCACTCCAGGTCTGCTCGGGAGACAATGTTGGACATCCTTGACTGTTAGAGCCTGCCAGGTTCTTTGTGAGTGATGAGAAACCACTGGCAGAAGTAATTTGTGACAAACACTGGCTATCAGGGAAGGAAGTTGGCCAGTGCTGCACAGCTGCAGTTTTCTTCCCACCAGTAGAAATGTCGCCATTCGTAGCTCAAAGTTTTTCTTAAGATTTAGCCTAAGATTTTCAGCTTCTGTCGCCTTGCTTTCCCTTTGGAAGCTTTACTGGGTGCCCGGGTCTCCTCACTGTATAACCAACAGTCTGGGCAAAGCACCCTGTGCTGATGAGCCCTCCACCTCACATTGCATGAGCCTCAAACTTGCACAAAAGGTTACCACAGTTCTAATGTGAAAACAGGGGATTTTTTTTCTCCCTCTCTTTGCCATCCGCAGACATAGGGAAGGCTGTATCACCTTTTTAGAAGGAGCCCTGCTTCAGGCTCTATCAAGTTTTCACATTACCTCCACATCTTCTTCCTGGTTATCTTCTGGAGCTGCTGATGCATGCACACCCAAAACTGCTCAGCAAAATCCTCAAACTCCAGTCCTGAGTGTTTCAAACTGCCAAGCAGCTTTCTGTTTGCTTTTGCTTGGGGTGGAGGCTCATGTTTATGTTTTGGTCCCTTGTCCCACTGCTTACACAAAAACCTTTTATGGCTGTCTTATGGGAATGGGAGTGGCTGCAATCACCAGTCCCCATGGGATTGAACACAGCCCCTGATGGCATTACTGAAGCTGGGACAATCTAGTTTTCCCATACTGGGTCACTGGAAAGTTGTCAAGAGGGTTATAAAGGGGCAAAGAGGCTAGAAAACTACTGGAAATCTCTTGCACAACATCGCATTCCTCAGCTCCTGCGGACCGCCTTGTCTTGTCTGGTCCTTTCCTGCTAAGCTTTTCCCAGGCCAAGGTTTTCTTGCTGGATTGCCCAGTTACTATACATATCTGGCAGCTGGTATCCTAGTATCTCTTTTCTGTCCTGTGACGGGTTATTTCACGGTACTTTCTGGAACCTTTCTTTTGCAGTATGTCTGGATCCTTCTTTGACCTACAGTTGTACTCTGCAGTCAGAATTTTGCAAGTGTTTGTTTCTTTTTTTCCAGTCTAGCTCAATTTCTGTTTGGAAACTACTTCCAGCTTCTTGGCTGTTGCTCACACTGATAATTCTGCTTGGCATGAACCCCAAGCCGATATTTAGGTTTAGTTTTTGCCATACTACTTTTTATTTGCCAAGAATGTACAGTTTTCCCTGTACCTACAACAATCAGAAGAAACCAGGCAGGTTTATCCCTAAGCCCCTGCTTATTCCACCTCTGTTTGGGCTCCGTTACATGACTGGGCAAGTTCATGACAGAAAACCATTTTTGGATACACAGCAATTATGTCCCTCTCACAAAATCCTGGTCTGCCCATGGTTGTAGGCTGGAAGGGTGCCTGGAAAAGTGCCATATTTACTTGCACATCTCCGTTGCTCTTCCAAAGGCCTCAACACCTGCTGGGGACACCGTACTGGTCTGGGATGTTATGACCCTCCTGAGTTCCTGCTCTCTCTCGGGGATCCATAGACAATTGCTTTTCTCACTCTCAGACCCTTTTCACACACACACATACAGCTCAGCTGCAAACACTGCCCTGCTCCAGGCCATTGATTGTCAGTAGATTCCGAGATTTCTCCAAGTCAGGTCTTGCTCAGGACATTAAATGAGCTCAGTGTCTTGAACAGCAGCTTCTGTTGTGACTGAACAGTACGGGAGTCTGAGTCGCTCCTGGTGGTCAGCCTGAACAGACCACAAGGAGATGCATTGTACTCCTCAGCAAGCTCTGAGGTTTCTTACACACCCGGCTTGCTGCGTCCAGCATGAGGCCACCATGTCCTCTAATCAATACAGCAGTTCTGGAGTAACTTGGCTTCTCTAGAAGAAAAGAGCAGTGAAATTATGTGTCTGTATTCATACAGTACCATATTAAAAATTTCAGCTGGGCCATCTCATAGTGGAAGTAAGACTTTTTCCAGGGGCATTAGCTATGGGATCTCCAGAGTTATAGCCACATTAATCATGAATTCCCCAAGAAACTGCCCTACCCCATTAAATACACTGGCATATTTTTTAATAAGGTCACCTGCCTTGTGTCAGCTGAGATGGAACAATTCCCACTTTCATTACCAGTTTGATCAATTTAATATCCAGCCTGCTCAGGGACTAAGCTCTTGTGACGCTGCTGTGTGTACAGAATGAAATTTGTGGTGTTTTACATCCTATTTGATTGAGTCTAAAAGCACATCCTGTCTGTTGATGCCCCCCTGCTTTACCTTTCCCTTGCAAAGGTGGGTTCTTACTCTCTTTTCCTCCAGCCACTCCTGCTGTGGCCACACCAACATGGAAAACTACACAGCCATCTGGGGAGCTAGCTGAAGCTTCTGCATGTTCTCAATCTCATCTGGGGCCTGACTGCTTTCATGGGAACACCAGGAGTGTGGTGCTCTTCCTGTTGGCTGCCTGGTCTTAAGTATCACATATTCCACCCTGGTTTCAGTTGCACAGACATGCAGGACTGTTTATCAGCTCTTTGTGGCAAATCTGTTGCAGATTTGTTT
Organism: Dryoscopus gambensis; assembly: GCA_013389985.1. Taxonomy (NCBI): domain Eukaryota; kingdom Metazoa; phylum Chordata; class Aves; order Passeriformes; family Malaconotidae; genus Dryoscopus; species Dryoscopus gambensis. The sequence goes on along the minus strand of WEIT01026177.1, from coordinate 273,768 downwards.
GCAGATACTGTCCCCAAGCAGTCACTTCCTGGTGTTCACCAACCAGCACCTCCTGATCTGCGGTAATAAACTCTGCTGTGGCAGCAGGACCTGCCTCATGATGTGGGGCCAGCAGTTGCATTGGGACTTGCAGAGTAACCTCTGTGCTGTCCTTTTTACCCAGCTTTTACAAAAAGTAAGCAGTCCTTTCAGCTCTTCTTATGCAACTACTTACCTTAGAATTATATACTCAAAGAATAGATTGGAAAAGACCTCCAAGATCACTGAGTCCAACCTTTGACCAAAGACCACCATGCCAACTAAACCATAGCACTAAGTGCCACATCCAGTCATTTCTTGAGCACTTCAGGGATGGTGACTCCACTACTTCCCTGGGCAGCCTATTCCGACTCTTTATTTACCACCTCTTAAGGAAAAAAATTCTTCCTGATGTTCAACATGAACCTACCCTGTCTCAGTTAAGGCCATTTCCCCTTGTCCTGTCGCTTGTTAACTGGGAGAAGAGATCAACCCGCATCTGGCCACAAGAGCAATAGATCACTCCTGAGCCTCCTTTTGTCCAGGCTAAACATCCCCAGGTCCTTCAGCTGCTCCTCATGTGACTCACTCTCTAATTTCTGTTGCCCTTCTCCGGACTTGCTCCAGGACCTCAGTGTCTTCCTTGTAGTGAGGGGGCCCAGAAGTGAACACAGGATTTGAGGTGCAGCCTCACCAGTGCCAAGTACTGCAGGACAACCACTGCCCTGGTCCTGCTGGCCACACTATTGCTGATAGAGGCCAGGATGCCATTGGCCCTCTTGGCCACCTGGACACACACTGGCTCATGTTCAGCTGCTGTCAACCTGCACCCCCAGGTCTTTTTCAGGTGGGCATCTTTCCAGCTACTCTGTTCCCCATCCTTAGAGCTACATGGGGTTGTTGTGGCCAAAGTGAAAGACCTGGTACCTGGTCATGTTCAACTTCCTTCCACTGGCCTTGACCCTTCAATCCAGCCTGTCCAGATCTTCTGCAAAGCCTTCCTGCCTCTCAGCAGATCAACACTGCTGCTTAACTTGGTGTCATCTGTGAATTTACTGAGGGTACACTCAATCCCCTCATCCAGGTGATGGATAAAGATATTAAAAAGGACTGCCCCCAACACTGAGCTGTGGGAAACGCCCCTAGTGACTAACCATCAATGGGATGTGGCACCATTCACTGCCACAGTAGGTGGCCATCCAGACAGATTTTAACCCTGCAAAGAGCGCTCCTAAGCAAGCCGTGGGCTGCCAGCTTTTCCAGGATTGTGCCATAGAAGAAGACCATATAGATAACATCCACAGCTTTTCCCTTATCCACTAGGCAGGTCACCTGGTCATAAAAGGAGATCAGGTTGGTCAAGCAGGACCTGCCTTTCATAAACCCATGCTGGCTAGGCCTGATTCCCTGATTGTCCTGTATGTGCCATGCGATTGCACCCAAAATGATCTATTCCGTAATCTTTCCCAGCACCAAGATCAGGCTGACAGGCCTGTATTTCCTCAGATCTTCCTTCCAACCCTTTCTGGGCATGGTCTTTGCATTGACTAACCTTCAGTTATCTTGGACCTTCCCTGTTCAGCAGAACTGATTATAAATGTTATAATTTAATTTATAATTAACACAAGCAGTTGGGTTTCAGTTTTTTCATCCAAATAGTAGTGAAAAATGGCTGTCAATGGCTCCTTTGGGTCAGGCTTTGGTCCTTTGCAACCCTGATGATTCAGAGGATTTCTCTCTTGGCAACAAGGAATGGCACATGACTATGCCCTGAAGAGTGGGTGGGTGATAGATATGTGCCAAAGACTAAATCAATGTAAATATTCCAAGTCTTGGGAAAAGAATGATCCCATATATTTGCAAGTAATTTTTACCAATTGTCTTCTGTGCTTGTTACTTAATGCTTGAGAGGTTTTGGTGAACAACCTGGCAAGCAACATCTCAGAGGAAAAAAATTATGGCTAGATGAGTGCATTAAGTGACCATTTATAATCTCCTCTTCTGCAATCCATAGAGGAATACTAAAGCAGACTTCTGGCTGCTAATGCACTGTGAACTTACACCAGTGGGGAAAAAACCAAAAACCAAACGGAACACGACACAAAGCTTCATATAAAAGTGGATCCACCAGCAGGCACTCTCTGAAAGGGGCCAGGTACCTTTCAGTTAGCACTCCATTCCCTGCCGACCTTAAACGTTTATCGCCTTTTCCGCAACATCCCGGTTACAGCCGGCTGGTACGAAACAGCGCTGTTGCAGGCTGTCAGTAAATGGCCTGTTCCATCCAGCCTTCAGGTTGCTGCCTGAGTGCGGGCCAGCCTGTCAAGCCGCATCCCCGCCGGGCAGAGTGGTTAAACTGCACAAGGTCCCCGCTCCCATCCGCAAGCTGCGCTGTCATTTGTCGCCTGTGCCACTGGATGGCAATGCTGGCTAAAGTATCGCAGCCCGTGGCGGGGCGAGGAGGACGAAGAGGACGGCTCGCAGCGCCGGCAGACGGACAGGGTATGGACGACACAAGGCAGGAGCGGGCACTGCCGTGGCGAGCCCGTGGAAAAAGCGTCCCGCTGGGACACTGCACCCTTTGCTGTAATTTTCAACCTGAAAGGAGATGCCTGAACCGGGGGGCGTGATTTCTCAGTACCCCCGCACTTGGAGAGCTCGAATCACGGAAAACTAATATTTGGTGTCGAGGTTTTCAGCGTAGGAAGGGGCTGTCGGCAGGAGTGACTGGAGTCATGCGTTGGCGCGGCTTGCTAGAAATTTCCCAATTTTTATTCTTAAAAACTGTACTTACACTTTGTAAAAAAAAATGACTTTGTAAGCACAGCATGGCTGGGCTCAATGACTATTCAGTGAACTCATTTGAATGTGCATAGACAGGGCTTGCTTGAACTGCTGCATCAAAGAGAAATGCTGAAATGAGTCATTTGTGAATCACGGCTTATTTTCTGTTGTTAGCTCATCTGGAATCCCATGGTGATCAAACAGCCTTTTACAATGTGTTAATACATCGCTACTCCATGTGTTTAGCAACAGCTCTGTTCCAATAAATTGTAGGTAGTCACCCTTTATAACGAGGTAGTTTTTTCTGCTGCGTGTAAACCGGCTGGGACGAACTCGGAGATGAAAACATTAGCAAATTTTCATGCTGTTCCAAACACTCTTGTCCACGCTGCTTCCATTCCAATATCATACAGGCTTTCTGTCTCCTTGCTTGCAGGGCACAGTCCAGCCAGAAGAGACTACCTGTAAGGACTAGTGCTCCCGTCCTCCAAGAGGCTGCAAGCAGCAGCAGGAAAACCATTTTCTGGGCGCAGGAATGAAAGGGAGGCAGGGAAAAAAGCGTCCTCGGCAGCAGTTTAAGTAAGGTAAGGCCCTGTTTTTCCAAATTGGTGACTGTTCCCATCCTATGCCTCCAGCTGACTGGAGAGATTGGACCAGACTATAAGCAGTTTCAGGCACTGATCTGCTTAAATTTGGAGGGAACGGTAATCCTTCTCTCCTCTTTTCTTTTTTCTTTTTTTTTTTTTTTCCCTTGCAACAAACTGAATCAGTCCAGCAGGTCTGCGAAAAGTTGACAGGAGTCTGAGGAAGAGGGTGTGAATCCCTTTAGGCTGCTCTTGTCATTGAACTCTCCCGTGGTGTGAAACCACAGCCTGAGGTGCTGAGCTGCTACCGAGAGCAACTGAGGCTGAGGAACCAATTCCTTTCTGCCAGCTCTTTTATTGGAGTGAGTGGCTGGAGATGGAAACATCTTCAACCAGTACAGCGAGCTTCACCACAACCCGTCTGTCAGAGCCCCAAGCCCTGTCTGCTTGTGAGTTACTTAGCCATAAAGGCCCAAATACTCTCTGCCATCATGTTAGGTTTCTTCTGTCACACATAATTGTAGCTCAAAGGTCCTGAATAATTGCATTCCTATTGGGACTGATCCAGCCCCCAGTAATAATCTTAATAATGTTGCTCTTAACCAACCACATGAATCCCTTTCAATCCCCAATGCAGTCTCAGTCATACTGTAATACAGTAGAGGAGGCCATTCACTGTGGGGCTAATTTAGTTTAAAATGCAGCCAGCCTGTTTATGGGACAATTTTTTGTTCATGCTCTAAATTCTTATGCACAATCAACAGCCTGTAAACCTGGTCAAACCAACACGAGATCCATTAGTGCAGGCAGTTGGGGCTTACAGCCCTTAAGAGCAGTGTTTGTGCTGAGCTCCCTCACAAGCAGGATATATCCCCTATTTAGTTAATGGGCCCTGTCGCAGGAGAAAAACATAGAAACTCTTTTCCTGCACTGGAAATCAATGTCACGTGATCCCAGGGTGAGTTTGACCTCACACTCACCCAACAGCTGTTGCAACCAGTGCCAGCTTTCCAAAATAAAGAAGCACCACTTTTCTCTGCGAGGGGAGAGCAGAAAATTGAGGTAAGCAAAAGAGTATCATCCCACTGGTTGTGTTGCCAGGAGCAGGATTCCCAGGAACATGGAGAAAGGCTTTTACTCTTGGGAAGGTTCCAGATAAGAACTAGACTCTTAGCAAAGCTTGAGTTCCTTAATGGGTCTAAAAGAAGATTAAGCATCAGCATGTTCTTAGGTTTGGAAATGCAGCCCACAGCATGCAAGACCAGACAGGGGTTAAGACATGCCAATATCCAGCAGGGGAACAGGCATCAAGGTAGATGTCCTAAGTCCTAACACAGGACAAGTCCCCTCAATTAAGCTACTCCTTAACTTTTTCTTTGGGGTTATTTTTAGGCTGGCTACCTGAATTCAGCAGTGTGCCTTACCAAAAGCTTTAGTGGGGCAACTTGATACTGCATGAAGGAAGGGTAGAAATAAAAAAGAAATGACGGTGGGAGAAGTCTTTTGGGACAGCTTCCCCTGGTGTGGTTGCCTTAGGGGCCAGATTTACCTCTAACAAGGAAGGCTACCGTGGAAGAGCTGGTGAAAAGAGTAATAAGCACTCCAGGTGGGAAACAAAGGCAGGGTAACCACCTGCCCATAAATATAGGCAGGGCAGGCCTACATCTACATTGCCTACATCTGGGGCCATCTGTCTAAAGGCAGGCAAGAGTGTCAGGAAAGGAGGGCCTTTTCCAGGTTAGAGAGGTTGAGTGTGAAGCAGGTGATGCTGACTCCGGGGCAAGTGATAGCCTGCCTGTGTTTGCATGTCATATTTTTTCCAGTGACACTTTGCAGAGTGCATGTTTGTGTGTTTTCTAAATAGCCCCAAATAAACACCACACCCCTCAGACATGCCCATCTCTTACATATTTTGAAATAGGGAGCGACAGCTGGAAGGCAGGAAAAGGGACAAAGACTTATGAGACTCATTTCTGCAGAGCCCATTTGTACCAGGACCTCCAACGGAGTAAATCTTGCCAGAACTCGGACTTGCTGGATTTCCTTCCGCCATGTCCAGCTGTCTTGCCACATCCCTGTACCCGTAGGCAACTCACTTCATTCCTCTGTGTCACAGTTATTTTGAAGATATGGAATAAATAATTTCAACTACTTCACAGAAAAAATATTTACAGTTCATCTTAGGATTTTGCTAAATATTTGTGTTGAATTTCCTCTGCTTCTGCCTTCACCTTTGAAGAAAAATTGATTGTAGTGCAACCCTGATGCAGAGATGTAGATAATTATTTCACATGTATTGTCTGTCTAGTTTGTAATTCTGACATGTTGATAGCTTAAGATACATCAAATGCTTTATTTTTTTTTTTTAACCTATTGTCTTTAGGGTTCTTTCCAGTCTGGACCTCAGACGTACTAGGAGATACAGGGATGTAGAAAAGCTATTGATAAATGTCCCGACTCCAGGAAGTGGTGTTCCAAGGACATTAATAATTTTGGATAAAGTTGCCAAAGAAGGCAATTCCAGCATCTAAAGAAGGAGAGGTAAGGAGTGGAAATGGCACAGTTCAAATTAGAGTCAGGCCACTGGGTAGCATTATCCAGGCTGTCCTGGCAGAGCTCTCCTAGTTTCGAGTGCAGTGTTTCTGGTGCTGGGTGAAGGGGAAAAGCCTGAAAGGGAGAAAAGCCTGGGGTTGTTCTTCAACTGAATTTCTCAAAAAGGAGACACACAGGGGCGCCAAAGTCTTAAGAAACGAAACCCAAGCCTAAGCCTTTTTTCTTAATTGCTTGTCTCTGACAGGCTCCTCAGCCGGTGCAGTCGGAGGGCTTCACTCCCGCTCCGGAGAGAGCAGCGTTAAGGGAGCAGCTCATCAGCTCAAGACTGATTTCACTTGCAAACGCACTGGGGCTTCGCAATCGCTTACACTTGCCTGGCGTAAACAGGCTGGGTGGCTGCTGGCTGCTAGTAACTCTGTGCCTCTCCCAAGGGGAGTCCTGAGGAGAGATGGGATGCACCCAGGTGTGCGAGGCGGGACGGGTCTGATTCCCGTGGAAGGCTGGTGCATCACTTTGTCCTTCTTGCACAGCACTTGCAAGCATGGCCTCAAATTTGTTCTGGACAAACTTCTCAGATCAATTTGGAAAGCGACCATTGTATCAGTGGAAAATAAAAAGTTTGTTTGTCCAGTGTCCAACTGTTTGTGTTCGTGGTGTGAAGATGATGGTCTAAATATCCATCTGGTCAGTTTGTCCCCGTTAGCTGAACCTGATGGTGGTGCCTGCAGCTGCTGGAACGGACACCAAGGTGAAAATCCCCAGGACAGCTGTAGTGTGGGTGCTCATCTTCCATAACCTCCAACCACACCCTCGTTTCCCTTTGACAGAGGGAGGAGGCTGGTGCAAGAGGGATTTCATCAGCCCCTGACTGCAATTAGATTATACATGTAGCGGGTTGGTATTCCTTCAGTGGCTATATGGAACGATTGCAGCAGATTGTCCAGTGCACAGCCTGCTCTTTCACTCACCTCCAGAAGTTTTACTCCATAGTTGTCAGGAAGGCAGGCAGGACATTTTGGTATGAAATACCACATAAACACAACTGACCCAAGCAAACTATACCCATAGCATAAGCGGCCATGGAAAAAAGAAAAACCATGTTGTTCACTGTTTTTTTTGTCTTGCTCTCTGCTGAGTGATAGATCTTAGTGACAAGTTGCTGTAGCCACACAGCAATTCTTTTAATACCATAAAGTGTCGTGGGGGGTAGACATGTCCTAGGACAATGGCTAGAGCTAATGTTAAAGGCTAAATGTACTGCAGCTGCTTACAAGCTGGGCTAGATTAAAGACTAGAGCTTTGGAAGTTTCTTGTTTTTTTTTTTAAAAAATCACTTAAGAGATTTTTTTGGGCAGAATTATTTTGGTTTGGATGTCAAAGCCTCCAACAGTCATTTTCCAGTAATACGTCTTATTGTAATTATTTGACACTTTAAAATACATGCCTTGTAGACAGCAGTTCCAATGTTAGCATAGAAATACCAAAGTAGATTTCATTGAAACTCTGCTGTGGGTAATACCAGGCTTTGTTTTCTAAACATGTCTTATTAGCATGTTTTATTCAATGCACTGAAAATGAAATTCCACTTCCATTTTATCATGTCATGGCAGGATGGATGCAACACCAAAGTATCACTGGAGAAGCTGAGAGTTTCAAACATGAGTGGCCAAGTTTAGCCACCAAAGAGGTACAGATACAGTGAGGTATCTGACTGGAAATGGCCCGTTTTATGGAGGTTCCGATTGCCTGCTTCTCCTCTTAAAAATGCTTTCCTGGCTATGGGACATGTTCTGGTGGTTAGTTCTGTCCCTGTTCTTGGTTTCCTTTCCTTCCCTTGATCTCAAGCAAACCAGCTGCAAGACCTTGGGGAAATTCCTTATCTTCCCCTTGCATCAGTTTACTTATCTGTAAAGCAGATAAACTAATAACACTGCACTTCTTGAGGGTTTGTTGGAGCTTATTATACAGCAGTGAGTGCTTTAAGAGGGAAGTCATTACAAAAATGACAGTGTTAATATGACATGGAGGAAACATGAAGGAGCCCCATTCTGCTCCATGCAAGTCAGTGGAGCTCTGTTATTTGCTTTAGCAGAAACGGGGATTTGGCCTATGCTTAAATGACTTGCATTTGTTTTTCTTCTTGAATGCTAATATAGAGTTAAGAGATAGCATTACAAGGAAAGCTCATTCCCGCCTATGTGTAAATATTTAGCAGCTGAATAGGCATTATTTAGCAGGCCACAGTTTCTGCTTCTCCACAGTTTTCAAGGATGTCATTCTAAGCTGCTACAGATCAGAAGATACACTGAAATTACCAGATCAAAATCCTTCCCATATAAGTGTACACATACAGAATTTATTTTACTGGGCAATTAAATGTGTAAGATAAATATCCCTGGGGGAGGAGGGTTGTTTGAGGTTTTACGGCATATCTTATTATCGGCTCACTTTCGAAATCTTAATCCAAGCAAAACTCCTCATATGGAGACTTAATGCTGGAGCGTAACTGTGTTTTGTACTCAGGATATGTACAGTTGCATCAGTGGATTTTAGGGCAAGGGGGTAGCAAAGGCAGCAAAGCTTTGCCTGGAGAAAAGCAGCCCTTCCAAGAACATTTATAAGTAGCAATAACCCTTTGATCAAACAGGACCTGTTGAAGGACCTTAGGTAGCATACTCTTTTCGGGATTTCATCTGACAATGTACTTGATGAAAAATTGAAAATAAATGTAAACTAGAACTTATTTGTAATTATTTTGGGGTGGCATGATCAGTAAAACTGCAATCTACTGCAGCTGTGAGGTTGTTGGCAAAATAGTTGCCTGTGTTTCAAATGCAAAAGCCTTTTGAGGGACACGTGAGCAGTCAGAATTGCCCAGAAAATACTCCAATTTTATATCCAAGCTGCAAATGCAATGATTTTCTTAAAACTGGATGGGTTTTGTCTGTTTAGAAAATGAAATGTACAACAGAAAAAAGCATCCAGGTTGGGGTGAACAAATAATCAGATCTTGACATGCATATAGTGGATAGATTTATTTTTCTAAAAACAAAAGTGTTTGGTATCTCTAGCATGAATTTATTGTGCTTTGCAAGGGAAAAAAAAATCCTCACCACATTTGTACTTGAGACCATGAAACTACTAGGTGAGGAATCAAAAAAAAGATGAAGCCCAGAATTTTACCCCACTGATGCTTTACTCATAGGGATAATCTTTTTAGGAGCTTGTTTTCTGGAGATGGCAATGACAGTAGCTAGCCCGTAAGGGCCTAGGTTGAGAAAGGTATCTGGTGAAGCAGAATGTACCTGTTACCTTTCCCTACGAGGTCTACAGCATGAGAATTTGCACCATGTGGTTGCCCATGCAAACACCGGCCAGTCGTCGGCAGCTGGATTGCATTGGCACCGCAGTGTGTGCTCAGTTTTAACTCCCGATTACTTGCCGGTTTTGCTTGCTTAGTTGGTTTAGTGTAGTTTAGCAAACAAACATTAAAGAAGCAGGTGAGACCCACGCGCGCCTTGGAAAAAACTTTGCTTTTTCTCCCCCTTCCAAAAAAAAGTTTTCATCTCGCTTCCAAAAAATTGCACTCAGACGCCTCTCCCACACCGTCATTTGGCATTGAAAAAAGTTGCTATTTATATGCATTTATAACTATTTATATGCTGATTTCCCAACTGATCAGCCTCCTGACAACACTCTGGGGCTTCAAACACCGGGCCGGGGACAAAGGGGTCTCGGAGGGGGGTGTGCGGTGTGAGGGGGAATGGGAGAGACGCGCGGAAAGGTACCACAGTGTCATAACTCAGGGACACAGCATCCTCATCCTTCTCCCCCTGCTCCTCCGCAGAGGCTGCGCAGGGGCGACGGCTCCGCGTCTTGTCCAAGCGGGACGTCCCGCAGCCCCCTTCAAAGCGTATCCCGGAGCAAAGTCGCGACGGGGGGAGCCGGAGGAAGAAGGACAGGAAAGGGGCATTTGGTTTCGTGAGGTGCCGGGAGCAGCTGAAGCGACCTGTTGCGCTCGGTGAGCTTCTCTCCTGTGGGAAACGGGCTTGAAAAAAACCAAACTCTGCTAAACAGAATATCCGGGAGACAGCACAGTGGACAAGGCGGTCACCGGTGGACGCGTAGGGATTTCTTCTCTTATCCTTTCTTTTCTCTCCTTTGCAACATCCCAAGTCGCTCATCGGAAGGGCTTCCTGGATCCACTGGCAGCAGGGTTGAGACTGCTCTGCTCGGGGACCCGTCTCGGCCACAGCAGGGCATAAAAACAAGACACAAACCCCCAAATCAACCGAGGAAAAACCTCTCCGCTAACAGCCAGAGAGGCAGAGCACCTCCCCTTCTCCGGCACCGGCCTCCCAAAAGTAATTGAATCGTGTTGGACCGCAAAGTGCGAGCGAAAAAGGGCGGGGAGTGTCTGTAATTTTTTTCCTTTTCTTTTTGGTCTTTTGGTCTTTTTGGTTTTGTAGGTTTGATGTGTTTGGGGCGTTTTTATGTCCTGCCGGTTTTTGCCTCTTTCTTTCTTCTCCCCTTTCTGCTCTAAGGTGAATCCGGGAAGACGCCCCGTGCTCAGAGTGAAGGCAACCCTCCTCCCAGGGACAGCGGCCGTCCCGCTTCCCCCCAGCCTCGTAAAGCCGAGGTAGACAGACCCGCACCAACCTGACCCTCTCCTTTCTCCCTCCGGAAATACCGATGACGGGATTTCAGTCTGGGCAGAGGACGGGGCGGCCCCTCCAGGGAGCGAGCCCACCCCGCTGCCGGCCGCAGCCCCGCGTCCACCGTCCATCTGTCCCGGACGGCGCGGAGCGGCGCCTCTGCCGGCCCTGGGGCCGCCTCAGCTGCAAGTGGCCCCACGGGCGCAGACCAGCCACTGCCAAAAATTACTTTAGAGAAAGAAAAGAAAAAAAAAAGATGAAGAAAAACTATTTATGTGTCAGTGAGCCGGCGGAAATCAGCCGCGTTGAGCCTCTCCCCAAGCCGGGCGGCACTGGGGCAGGGAGAACTGGAAAGCAACAGCGAGAAGAATAACCAAGCCTAAACTCCCCGCAGAGAATCAGGAGCCGGGTTTATCTAAACGTTCTTGCGGCTCGCCCTCGGGGCCAGCAGAACAGGCAGGAGGGAGTAGGAAAGACCTGTCCGGCATCTGGGAGCCGGGCTGGTGGGGACACTCAGGGGTGAAATGGGTAACTCGGACAGGCTGGGGAACCTCGACGCTGGGAAGGTGAATGCCTCCCAAGAACATCTCTTCCGTACTTTCTCGCTGGGAAGAAGTCCGTGGCGGGGTTTAGCCATAAGGATACTGCCGCTGGAGGGAAAGGGAAGCGGGTAGGGCTTTGTCCCGTGTGCTACCCGCGCTGTGACACACGGGGAGGGACCGGCGCGTCCATCGGAAATAACTCAGAGGGCACAGAGCTCCGAGATGACTCCCTCTGAGCCACCTGCCAAAATCACTACAAGCTGTGAACCAGACATAGAGGGGCGAAGACAAGGAAAAAAAAAAAAGCCGCACATGTCTTCGCGCTAGAAGACAGTTTTGTCTGAGGAGAGAAGGTGCCTGAGTTTCAGCTTCCCTTTGCACAGGGAGGAGGCAAGCGGCAGGGCGAGACAGAGCTGGCACTTCAGGGATGACAGTAGCTCAGGGTGCGGCGATTTCAGTTCCTTGCACGGGCCGGGTGTGCCCTCAAGGCTGCGAGGGAAAGGCGTCCTCTAAACGCCCGGCCCAGGGCAGTCGAATTCACCCCCGAAGTGCGGTCACCAAATGCCCCAGGGAGGGGAAAAGGAGCGCCCCACAACCCCGGGCTCTGCAGCGAGCCCAGCACATGCCTTCCTCCCCTAGGTTAAAGAAAAGAGCACGGATGCACCCGATGAGAGCCAGGACTGCCCATAGCTCCGAAAGCCCGGCTCCCGCCCCTCTGGCGGGCTGTGTTCTGGCTGCCTTTCTGCCAAGTGCCGCGGGGCAGACCCGGGCTGTGGGAGCCGGGTCCTGAGCCCGGAGATTTAACCCTGTGTGGGGAGCGCTGGAGTTAGGGAGAAGGAAAAGATCCTACCGGGAGGAATGTGGCACCTAAGTTTACTGGGAACGTTTCGTAGGCGGCCAACTTAAAATCGAATTAATTCCCCACCCCTCTCCGGAAAAGAGTAATAAAAGTTAGCATTTTAAATAATCGTTACGGGGCCAAAATTGCCGCCCCCCGGAGAGTGCTCGAGGGGGCAGGGCGAGCAGCAAGCGGGGAAAGGAGAGGCGGCAGAGTTCCGGAGCCACGAAATCTTCGTACATCTTCCCCATCCCTTTCCCGTTTTGCACGGGGCCGTCTTTGCTCCGCGTCGCCCCCGAGAAGGAGGCTCCCCAGGACCGAGGGGGGTGGGAAAGGGGCAGGGCTGTGTAATTAAATTCCGGTGCCCGGTTAATAGCTGTAATNGTCCCTCGACACCGACTCGCTGGGGGCAATGGATGAGAAGCGAAGCCCCGCAGGAGTCGACGATTCGACTGCCCGCGGCCCCGGCGTTCGCCCGGGATCCAATGGCTGCGGGTGCCAGCTCTTGTTTCCCTTTTCCCACCTGCCTGGAGACAGGGCTGAAACTCGCATCTATAACGTCCTTATGTGTCCACGCCCTTATGGTGGGGAGGGGGGGTGTGATCCCCTTCCTTTTACTGGAGTGTGGGGTCAGCCCAGGACCCAACCCAACACAGCCTCACCGGTGGGTGACAACGCACCCCGACATCCAGGAAGCCTCAGACTGTCCCATACCTGGGACATGATGCCCCGTTCACCTGTGTCTGAAATGTGAAAGGGCTTGCTGTGCAACTGCGAAGTGGAAATTGTTTGCGTCCCTCCCCAAAATCGTGTAGCTGGAGTACTGCTTCTCCCCACGCCGCCAGTGCCCAACCCCTGGAAATGAGGCAGGGTCCAGGCTTCCTCACTTTTTGGGGGTGTGAAATCAGGGCTGCGCGACACACTGGCGAGCTTCCAGGGCACTTCGGCACTCGAATCCCCGAGGGGGAAAAAAAAAAACAACAAAACAAACGTGGGCGGGGCAAGGGGTATGGACATGGAGAGGCCCAAGGGCCCAAGGCCAGCTTTCCCCGGGGGGAACGTAGCATCCCTCACCCCACGCCACTCTCGCGCAGCCCAGCGGGACGGACTCCGGCGAGCCTGGTGCCGCATCACCCCGGCCGCTGCCGGCCCCGTACCAGGGGCTGGAAAGACCGTCTGCAATGGAGGGGGTGTCTTTGTTTCTCCCCGGACTCCCCTGGCCATTTGCAGTGCCTCCGTCACCCATTTGGGCTAGTTCAGGCCTCCCGGTGCTTTGACTTTCTGGGCTACTGGTGTTGTCACTATTATTATTATTATGACTACTACGTCCATGTACGCCTTGACAACTTGTCCCCGAGGTAACCTACTGGGCCCCCGGGGGAAGGTGAAGCCTGGGGGCCTCGCCCGCCCC
>WEIT01026177.1:230028-245957 GCA_013389985.1 Dryoscopus gambensis | reverse complement strand
CGCCGTGGGGGCCCCCGCGTGTCCCTGTCCCCGTCGTGGCCTTGAACACCCCCCACGGGCACACACACCCACCCCCCAGGACTGGCTTAGGGTCGGGCACCCTGCCATGGGCTCCCACCCTGTGGCCTCACCCAGGCAATTAGGCAGTGCCCGGGCAGTGAATAACATCCAGGATTAATTAAGGCAGCTCCCATCTCTGCAGGCCCGCTTAGTCCAGCTCTGCTGAGAAGCCACAGATGGGCCATGCAGAGTTTGGTGTGAGGGCGGTGATGCTCTGGGGCTGCCGGCTGTACAAATCGGCCTCCTCCTGTCACACTTGGGGAGAAGCTGCCTCTGTGTCCATGGCACTTTAGGAACTCGGGCAGCCACCTAAGAGCTCCCCATCAGCCCTGGGGCTGATCCAGACCTTAGTGAGGGCCCCTGTTCTCTAGACGTGGAAACGTCCAAAGCACCATCCCTATATCTGGGATTCAGCTTTCAGCAACAATTGGTCTTCAGCCACCCACAGCCATGTATCCCGTCCCCTGTGCCTACACCCTTTATTCCCCTCCATGGGAAGGCGATGTGTTGGGGGCATGTATGGGTGGGAGCCAAAGTAGGAGCAGGTGTTCCCCCAAGCCCCATTTCTCAATGCTTTTCTGTGTGGAACAGGGCAAAGTCTAAAAACGGAGGGAGATCTCTGAGGGAGAAACTGGACAAAATAGGACTAAACCTGCCAGCCGGGAGGCGTAAAGCTGCTAACGTTACCTTGCTCACATCACTCGTGGAGGGTAAGTGACTCAAAGAGGTGGGAGGGCTTGTTTGGAAAATGTGCCTGTTGCTTTTGCCAAATGGGAGAAGACTTGGTGTTGAGTCGTTTGAGTTTTTTTTCTCCTTTCCCAGAGTCAGTGCTGCTCATTGGCATTTGGAAGTGCGTTATTTTCTATGTCTTAAAAAAAGATCAGGTTAATTGTGTGCCTTTGCTTTTTGTTATAACCTGAAACGGGTTTGTGCGAGTCCTGCAGACTCAGCAAAGCGTTCTACCATTTCTTTGCTTTTAAGTTTCTGAGCTAGATGTTTTCAGGGCCCCATCTTGCTCACTCATTCAAATGAGTAATCCCTCTACGCAGTAAGCAGATCTCATTGGGAGCAGCATGGGAAGGATCCCTGTGAAGGGGGATTATGGGCTTAGGCCTGTAAGAGACCCCTGGGTACCGAGTTGGAAGTTATGGGTAGCAGAGCCTCTAATACTTCGCTGTTGTTCTTCTGCCACAGGTGGACAACCAAGCAATTTTAAATGTCAGAAACTGCAGCTACTTTAAGTTTGTTCTCCCTCCCAGTCTGCAGCCACATAACAGTAAATCATTTAACTTTTCTGACATCTGCATTTGAGAAATGCATGACCATTACTTCCTGAATTAATTTGGGAATCCTTGACCTCAGCCATGAATTAATGGTGTCCTGAAAGCCTCAAAGTTGCACCACCACCAGCCCCCACTCCCTTTTGGTTCTCATTTTCAGAACACATGTTCCCTTGGCTATATCATTCTCCTCTGCTTTGCTTTGGCCAGAAAAGGTGCAACTTACTTTTAATGCCTTGGGATGTCCTATGCTGCCTGTACTGGGAGGTGGGAAGCTCAGGAGTTTGCAGTCATTTAGTTTTGAAGCAGTAGCTGTGTCACGCTGGCTGACACAAAGTATGTCTGAGGCCTGCAAACAGATCCTTCTCCTTTCCCCTTACGTATGGGTTCGACTGCATTTTGGACCAGTTCAGTTTGTAAAGTGCTTTTAAGCTCAGCCTGAGCTGTCCAGGTTTAGCTTAAGTTTGGTTGTGTAGAGGGGAATTTGTTTTGTTGTCGCTTCGCATTCTGAGAGAAATGTTTCATGTTCAAAGAGACGGGGAAAGAAGCGCTGTGCGATGATGCCAGGCGTCATTTTTTTAAACATCAGGATTAGTGAACAAACTATATTTATACTGCGTGAAAATTACCGCATCTTCACGTTTCTGAAAAGGCTTTGCAATTGCATTGACACGCTGTGGTAAAAAATGACGAGGGGAAAACTTGTAAAAAGTCTAGATTTGGTAGATGCTTAACATTATTTGTGATGTTAATGAATATGGAGAAGGTTTTATGGTAATCTATTGTTCTGTTTGGCTTTCACATACAATGGCTTTGAAAAGAATGATTAAAAAAAACAACAAACTAGAGGCCCGATCTTCAGATAACTTAGTGAAGGTGGCTAATTTTGGGGAGATGATAGTATAAATATTGCTAGGGCTTTGAGTCCTGTAGCGATGAGGCAGTTTCTAGAGTACTGTTATTGTTTATGATCCGCTCCATTTTATGGAAACAAGCTCACTGGACTGAGGCTTTGAAGCTCTAATTGGCGCATGCGTTCTTCCGGAGCTAGAGCTAATGGCAGGAAGCCCTGCAGTAAAAACCAACTGGTTCAGGAAATTAAAACCAAAGATTTGAAAATCAACAAAACAGACAGACTCGGTGGAATGACCCTAAAATTCTCATGGTTAATCGTTTGGGGGTGAACATATAATTATATGCGATCAAGTTAAATTTTAAACACTTAGCTGTTTAATGCATTTTATTTAGAAGAGCTCTAGGAGTAATTATGATCAATATTAATCATTGATGCATTGCAAAAGAATATAGAGATGTGGCTGAGGCAAACACATTTCCAGAGTAAATAGCTGTGAATAAAATGTACATAAATGGCTCTCTATAGGTATGGAGATGTAAATCGAAGCACACATTTTAGGTGGATGGAGCCTGTCTGTCTAAAAGTATCTGTTAGTCAATGTGAACTTTTAAAAATTCTTATGCGAGATTTCACTTGTAACAATTGTTATGAAAATACACATTTGCATTGCCTTCAACTGAAGCAAAGAAAACTGCAAGATAAGATGTAATTAGCATTTCTTGCACTAACTTTTTCAAAGCGAAAAAGTCCAAGCCTTTGAGAAGAAAAGCCCGAGTAGATTGTAGTGGTTTTTTTGAGTTTTTTTCAAATGGATTTTTGCCTCTATTTGATGGGTACTGATGAGCTATGTGTTTCTTTCCATCCCCACCTGTGCCTCCCTATTCAGGAGAAGCAGTACATCTAGCTAGAGATTTTGGGTACGTTTGTGAGACAGAATTTCCTGCCAAAGCAGTAGCTGAATTTCTCAACCGACAACATTCCGATCCAAACGAGCAAGTCACAAGAAAAAACATGCTTCTAGCTACAAAGTAAGACATTTAACTTTCTGGCATGTTGCTTAGAACTGAGGGAGGAGGACAAACTCGGGTTTGGGGCTTTTATTAGTGAACATATTTGTTTGCTGCATAACCAGTGGCTGATGGCTTTGCAAGTTGTGAGGGTGTGTGTTGGCCCTCCTGTATAGGAGAACTCTACAACCCATCTCGGTTTCCATCGAATCAGTTCGCACAGATTACCTTGAATGTGAGTTGTGAAAATTGAGCATGGATGTTTAGTTACAGAAAAAGCAGTAATTCTTCAAAGCAAAACAATTTCTGGGCTTATTCACTTAGCTTATCAATTTAAGTAGAAGGGGAAGGCTTCCCATTGACAGTAAAATAAAACTGGCACATTAAACTGATTTCAGTTCATTAAAATCAGCAATGGTGCTTCCTGCCTAAGCAGCTCTGTTACTTAGCAAATATGGGGATATTAAAAATATATTTTAAATGACAATCTGTATGCAGTTAAAATGCTAGCAGAGTTTATCGTTGGTGGGACTGCCTAGACTTCCAGGTGGTGTGTGAAAAGAAAATGATTGTTTTGGTATGTTTGCTGGAAATTAAAAGGGTTGTTTAGTAGCCCTTAATTACCAATGGAGGTGTCACCAAAGGGCACAGTGCCAAAGGACACAAGCAGGAGATGGGAGCCGCTTTATGGCTGGAAGACATTAACGTGGATCTTAGAATACAAACTGTTTCAACACGCCTCTGAGCTCTCTTGCTGTAAGGTGTGTTATTTCTCCAACCATTTGTGCTGCGAGTGGGTGATATAACCTATCTTCTGCACCATGCCCTCGTATCCTCCCTTCTCACCTCCCTGGAAGGAAATTTCCAGGCGCTGGTTAGCGTCAGCCTTCCCCTCTGTGGAAAGGTCCCTTTGGATTTGGAGATAGAGATTTACATATATAAATGTTTCAGAATACCCTAATTTAAATCCTCAGTTGCTTGCTCTGCCCTCACTCACTCTTCCTGACACACAGGTGTGTGTTTTAGCCTTGTGAAGGAAGAGGCCCACATCTCTCTCTGCTTCCCCCGAAAAAAAGGGATCTTCCAAGATGTGAATAAATCCCTTAACCTACCTTTGGATATCGCAGCCCACCTATTAAGCCTGCTCAGGAACTTTAAACTGTGTTTGTGCTCCAAATCCCAGCTGGGCAGGGATGTGTGTTTGTGGAGAGTGTTGGGGGCTGAGATATGGAGAGCGGTGGGGCAAGAGGCATGTGTCTCTGTGTTCATGTTGTCTGCCTGTGTGTTGGATGGGGCTGGGGTGTGATGTAAGGTGTGCTGTCGTGTGTGCATGCAAGGTGAAGGGAAGAGGTTTGTGCGTGCTGGGGCAGTGTGAGAATTAGGGGCAAAGATGCATAGAGAGGAGCGGGAGAAGTGAAGAGAGTGTGTGCGCTCAGGAGCAGGAGCCCCCGTGATCCAGGGGCTTGTGCAGCCTAGCAGGGAGAATGCACGGGCTTTGCTGCTGCCAGTGATGGTTCATTTCTCTCCCTCTCTCTTCCCTTCCCTCCCTCCCTCTGTCTCTCTGCTCCATTTGTGCTACAGACAGATCTGTAAAGAGTTCACCGACCTGCTGGCTCAGGACCGATCTCCCCTGGGGAACTCGCGGCCCAACCCCATTTTGGAGCCGGGCATCCAGAGCTGCCTGACCCACTTCAACCTCATCTCGCACGGCTTTGGGAGCCCGGCGGTGTGTGCTGCCGTCACTGCCCTGCAGAACTATCTCACCGAGGCACTCAAGGCCATGGACAAAATGTACCTCAGCAACAACCCCAACAGCCACACAGACAACAGCACCAAAAGCGGCGACAAAGAGGAGAAGCACCGAAAGTGAGGATCCCCCCCCACACACACTCCTCTCCCTTCCCCCTCATTGCCCATCGATCCATTCATCTCCCTCCTCCCTCTCCCCGGCACCCAGCACCCCAGGCTACAGCAACAGAATGAGCGTCCTTCTGCCAGTTCTGTTCTCTGACTCTGCAGGACTGCTCTGCCCTCTCTCCACACCCCTTCCCAGCATCCACATTTCCATTTGCTCCTGCTTAAATTTTCCCCCTCTTCCCACTGCCACCATCGTTTTACCCCAGTTTGGAGCCTAAGAGAACAGAACAGGGGGACGGAGCCAGCAAAGAAAAAAAGTTCTGTCTTGAGTTTGTGAACTTTTTTTTAAATAAAACAAAAGGAAAAAAAAAACCAACAAAAAATAAAACAAAAAAGAAAAGGACTTTTTTTTCTAAAAATATATTAAAAAATTTAAAAAAAACCAAACAAAAAGAAATAAATAATACTTAAAAATTCTATGAGCTTCACCGGACTGAATCACCACCTTCCCTTACATAAACTTCAGTTAAGATTGTAGCCATACTAAAAATGAAAAAAAAAACAAGTGAAAAAGTACAACAGCAACAGCAGACATACAAAAGGCAAAAAGGACTGATGACATTTTATCAGTATTGTGAATAAACTTGAACACAAAACACAAGCGGTTCCATGTCATATCTTCAGTTGTAGAACTTTTTCCTGTCCAAGGTAAAGCGACCAACTTGAACTTTCTATTGCAACACGATTCACGGTTATTATATAAGGGAATCAGTGTTCATGTATGTATATATTTATTTATGTGTAATTTAATGGGAATTGTAAATATGGTGAGTCTGTTTTAAGCCTTTTTTTATTTATCTGGTGATCTCGTTTACCTCTTGTTTAGTGGGTTTTAAATCTTCCCCTCTTAGTTCATCATGTGGTTCATGGTACTTATTTAGATATCAGAGGTTTTTTGGGGGTTTTTCTCTGGGATTCATCATTTTTAGCCCTGTTGTAGCATGTTAAAAGCGACAATGAAGCAGCTGAACAAATAAAAAACCATTAATTTTTTTATATAATTAGTATGACATTTAGTTTCTCATTGAAGATAAAATAAAGTGATGTTGGACCCTGGCAAGGTTTTTAAACATGTTAGTGGATTACAACCCTTATGTGTTGTGGAAAATGAAAAAAAAGTTATTTTCATCCACTGTCCTTCTCCCGAAAGCACCAACAGAGCAATAAATTAATATTGTCTTTTAAAAAAAGATTTAGCTTTACTTTCCTTTTTTTCCCTCTTTTTTTTTCTTTCTCCTGTTCTTTTGTTTTTATTTTACTCCTTTTTTTTTTTTTTTTCCCAAAGAACTTCAAACATTCGGGACCACCTGGTATCCTGTATTTCCACTGGCCATATTGGAAGCAGTTATAGTTGTATTGTATTGAGTTGTGCTGGCAGTAGTTTCCATGCCTATCAATGTATCATAGTCCTTTGTTGCCCAGATAAATAAATATTTGATACGCTTTATGTCGATTTTTTTATTCAGTAGCTGTCTTTACCCAGGCGTATTTTTGTTCTTGGCAGTATTTTTTATTCAGTATGGTTACAGTAATTGAGTTTAACTCTCCCTTGACAATTGCTCCTTGCAATAAGCAGCTGAACCCATTGTTTCCCTCAAGTATAATAAAAACTTACTTTCAACTTGGAGTTCAGAGCAGGGTATCATTTAGATATTCCACTGAGTCTGTATTCAGACAAATGACACAATAAAGCACAATGTATTCTTTTGGATAAAAAATTGTCTGTACTACTAACAAAAATGACACACTATCTTTTCTTTAACCAAAACATAATTTTATTTAAAAAATAAAAGTTTTATTTTATTTATGTTGACCTCTAGGTTTTTATTTATGTTTATATATAGCATACAGAATTATAAGCCTATAAAATTTTGTACGTGTAGTTGTCCTAATGGAGAGCAGACATTAAAAAACACATCTCAAGAAGGACATTTAAAAAAGAATCATTACTGAGAAAATGCTGAAAATAATTGCTATGAAAAAAATTATATACTGATAAATCAGAGCTGGGTGCTCCCTCCCCCTCAAGAAAAAAGAAAAGCTCCGTAGTCGATGCCAACAAAATCATCTCACGGTTGTGAACTTTAGTGAAATCTTGCAGGAGACAGATTATTTCTGATTGATGGTTCGTGTTTTAGTGGAATGCACAGACTGACATTTTGAGATGGCTGTGTCAGTTTATAAGGGACCGAAATTTTTATCTTGAGTTTCTTCTTGTGGAAACCAGTTGTGAAACAGGGAAGTTCGCTTTAAAAAAATGGAGTGTATGTCTTGAAGATGGGCTATAAAAACATGTGAGAATTCAGATTTTGAATCTTATTTTCATCGGCCCGGGGGGTAGGTGAAGTCAGGATCAGGCTGGATTATGTTATATCATAGGAAGGAAGACTTAATGCAGTTTAGAATGTAAAGGCATTTTAAAGAGAGGGTCTCCTTTAAGTGCTGATGGTATTTTGGTAGTGGAGGCTGATTTTCTCTCTCTTTCCTTTCCTCCCTGTCTCTCTCTTTCTCTCTCCCTTTTTTCCCCTTTCTGCTCAGGCAGAAATTGAGGAGGTTAAGAGGGAGGTGTTTACAATAAAGCTGCACAGAGAATTAACATTTACTCATATATTTTGATGTTTGGTAGAGCTGGTGAAGCAAAGCATTAGATAAAGCCCAAGATGTTTCATTTTGCTTTGGTAATCTACTTATGGTAGGCAGTGTAAAATCAATCTTGCCAAGCAGAAAGAGAGTTGGTGGAGTCTAAATTCTATTTTCGAGAGCCAGCTAGTTTATAAAAATGGGGAATATTTTTTCTATAAATTGAGAGTGGATCTTTTGAATGCAAAGCTGCAATTGTTTTAAAAACAGTTATTTATTATTTCCAAGAGAGACTGGTTAACCGTAAAGTAGATGTAACAAAATAATGAGGTGAATGAACCCTAACTGCACATATTCTTGACATAAATGAAATGCACAGTATTGTAGCAGGTGAAGTGAAGCATTGTCTATCAGGGCTGTTTTTCTTGGCTGCATCTCAGATTGTGTGTGGGATCCTAACCTCAGGCACAATAGCATTCATAAACAGCAATACATTGCTGCTCTTTCTACAGCAACACATAAATACTCATTTTTAAATGAAAACAATCTTATTAAATACCATTCATTCATATCTGGATTTACAGATGCTTGTTACTTTTTGAAACCTGTACCCAATATAATCGTTTTATACTGGTCAATGTATAAAGCAGTCTTATGCTAGAACATTATAAGGTCATAATAAATAATGTTTTAAAGATATAATTAGGTACTTCATGCTAGGAGAGCGCATTTTAAGTATCCTGCTGCTGCATTAGCAAGCCACCAAAAATCAGGAATGAAATGACCTTGCATAGATTTCTTTATTACTACTATTTCTAAGGAAGGATTTTACAGGCAATAATGGAAATCAGACTAGCTGGGTTCAGCCTCTTCTGCTGTGACCAATGTGCAGTTACTAAAATGTGCTAATTGCTTCAATGTTCTTTGGATGCATTTTTAACGTTGTGATCGAGGTGCAGCAGTGAAATTCTAGGTCATGCTTTTATACACTAAACAAAAATCTGTTGTTATTTTTTTCCCCCAGATCAGTTGAAACGAGGGTGAGTGGTGGCTGAATGTTAGACCATTGCTGCCATGCTAAGCTAATTCCTACATGTGAACCAAAATACAGCTTGGTGCTCTTTCACCGTGAACAAGGACAGCCCTCCTCTTTGTACCGTATTTTACCCCACCCTCCAAAAATCAAATATTAATATAATTTGAGATTTAACTGGTGGAACAGCCGTCAGGACAGCAATGCCCCGCAGCTGAAATAATATTTAAAATAGAAGAGATTTGACATTTGAGAAGTCAGTGGCTTGAAATACCCAGTTGTACTTAGCTAATTCAGTCCTTAACCTCTGGTTTCAAATAAATCAATTACAGTCGATTCCACTTCAGTTCAGAAGTGCACAAGGTTTTTAGTTAATTGAATACATTTTATTCACTTGCTAGGAGTATTCATTTATCCAAACCCTTACATTTAAAGGCAATTTCTTTATTGTCCATGATAAATTTGACTGCATAATCAGATCAGCTCCTTGTTTGTTCACTCGTCTTCTACCTCCCATTTAAATTCCAGAATGTGCACTTCCCTTTCTCCTTGGTATGTGCATGTCTCAGCCCAGACCAGATTCCCAGAGCCTCAGCCCTCGTATCAGGAAAGTGTAGCTAAAATAACTAGCACCCTTCTGATGGGGAGCAGCGTAAAGTCCATCCCAGCTAGTGAGGGCAGAGTGATTTAAACTGACTCCATAATCAAACGTGAAATGTTGGGAGTATAAAAAAATAAACAGTGCCTTCGATTTTGTCCCGTGCACCTTTTCTGCATGAAAGAGCTATGTCTCTGCTCCCTGCCCTGCAAGCAGCTGGAGCTGTTAAGTCCTAGAGAGCATTTGGAGCCCGCTTGGTGTCAGCAGGATAAGGTTTTTGTCAAGCACCAGGCAATGAAGTTGCGTCCCTGATCCACTTTGAACAGATACTGGTATACACTTTGTGTGTTGTTTGCAGAATCCTGCTGGCGTTGGTTTACTGTTTTGGAAAGGAAAGGGGTTAATTAGCATCATTATCAATCACTAACGCTTGTCTAACGTGTCCAAAGAATAATCAAGTTAGGGGACTGCATGAAGCTAACATCTGCTTCATTCCAGTTAAAGATTTTTCCTTATATCGTTCAATTATTGGAAGTCCACACTGGTTTCAGGCTTTGTCAGGGCCATAAAGCAGGGTCAGATCGTTAGAAATCTAGAATGGAAGGGAAAGTGCAATATAAATAACAAATGGCTTCATTATTTGAGTTACAGGTGCAAGAATGGCTGTGAAAATGAGTAGGGATTACTAGAATGTGTTCCTTCTTTTTATCTCCAATACGGAGGAAAAAATAAATCAGCCAAGCCCACTTCTTAAATCATTTATTTTGCATAGGCTGCAGCCTCTCCCTTTGCAGTATTTAGTTTAATAACCCCAAACGCCGGGCAAGAAGTAGTTTAAAGCAAGCGTTTGGAAACAGAGGAAAAGTGAAAGTCTTTTATGACCCATTACTAGCAGAGCCTTACCCCCTTCAGAATAGCAAAATAGCCTTGTTTTTCTTCTTCTAGTTAAAGTTCCAAGGCTTCCTTGGGTGGATGAAACAGCTGATATTTCAGGCAGGGTAAACAGATATACAGCTTATGATGGCAGTAAATATTTGTATCCTTGAACTGTTACTCCTTTCTGGTGCTGTAGATATGAAGGTGACAAATCCGTGGTCTTTTATTCCCTCTTACAACCACTGTAGTCATGTCTCTCTAATGCTGAGTTCAACTTTGGTGGCTCAAAATTTTTATCATACCAACAGAGTGGTTAGAACATCTTCACTGAGTGAATGTAGTGTGGAAATCAGGGTAAGACTATCAAGAGCTTTCTGGTAGTGTAGGAGGGACCCGCTGGTTCCCTGTGGCACTTTTCTTTCAGGCTCTGATTTTGCAAGGCACATGCTTGCACCCAAAGCCTGTGGTTTCCCTGTGAGTCCCTCCCTCTCAAAACCAGGGCCCTGAGGTTACTCCAAGCTCCATGGTTATTGTCCTGTTTGTAGTCGCAGATCTCATTTGCACAGATGATCTTCAAACCAGGGCAAGAGGGGAAACTGGGAAAGCATAGCTTAGGAGAGGAAGAAATTGTCTTGTGTTCAGCAAGAAGGTGGAGGACTGTCAGGTGTGAAGTGCAAGCCATTTCACCACATTGTTCCTTGAGCATGTTGTGCACACACACACATCCCATTTTCTATAGGAGATCTGCAGCATCTACATGAAGACCTTTTCTGTCCAGAGATGCTCTAAAGCACCACTGCTGTTGTTGCATGTGGTATAGCTAATTCCCTTTGTAATACTTGATTGAAAGCAGATGCAGGGGCTCTGAATAGAGAGTTGTTTTCTAGTGAGAGTGTGAGCTGTGCAGTTATACTCGCAAGTTGAGGGATGTATATTGCTTCTATATAGTGTTTCTGGTTATGTTCCTACCCGCTCATTCATCCCACAAAACTTCCTGCCTCAGCACTCCTTTGGGCAGAGCTGGCCCCATCCTTTCTGTGTACAATCCATCCTGATCCTCAGTGCTAAGGATAAAGAAGCAGAGATGTGAAATATTTGGGGCATGTTTCTGGTTGTAGAGCAGAGCATTTTTCAGGGCTCCCAGGAGAACAGAAGAGCTGCATTCCTTTTGCTTCCCTCTTTCTCCCTCCCTGCCTCCCTTTAAAGTTTTCTGACAGGTGCCCTTCCCTCCAGCTTGTCCTCCTTGCCCTCTACCTTGCTGCTGGATGCTGCTCCCTGTGCTTGTCCTGTCTCCTCTCCTGTGGTGGAGTTTATCTCTCTGCCCTGCAAGCAGGATGGCTTGGACAACAGCTGGGGAGACACCCCACACTGCAGCATGTGCTGGCGTGCCCGGGCAGGGGGAGGCCAGTGGGGCAGTGCTGGGAGGAAAGCAGGGGGCTGTGCCTGGCCTCAGTGCTCTTTTTCCTCATTAGACCTAACAAGCTACACTGTCTTAGCGATAAAAATGTGCTCCTGCCATGCCTGCCTGAGTTTGGAGCCTGTGTATGGGTGTAGATGATCCAGGAGAGCAGCTGATGGGTGTCCCATTGCCACGGAGCCTTGATGCGGGCTGTTCCTGGCATGCTGGTGTTTGGGATGGGTGCTGGCAGAATGGCTGCTGGGGCTTCTTCCCATCCTCATGCCCTTGGAAGAGCTTGCAGCTATCCTGCTGGAAAGGATGGGGTTTTGCAGGGAGCTAGGGAAAGAGAACAGGAGGTGGCTGTGGCTTAGAAGAAAATCAGATGGAAAAGGGGCAATTGAGGTTCTGCTTTGTATTTCCAGGAGGTCCTGGACATGGCCGTGGTAGGGGGTATGGAGATCACCCCATCCCGGGCTGCAGCTGCTTTTGGAAAGTTTCCTGGGAAAGGTCTGGGGAAACTGGAGCCTCCAGCAGAACTGGCTGCTGCTATGACCTTCTTGGAGGCCAACTGTTTATTTGTTCGCATTGTCATATCCGGGGAGTTTTTCCACCTAGGGCGCCTCTTGCTCCTGCCTATCTGTGCAGAGCCTGTGTGCAGCACCGTATGCGGCTGTACCTAGAGGTGTGTGTGCATCTGTATTTTTGGGTGTTTGTGTGTTTGTTCGTATCTATTTATCTTTATGGGCGTGTATATTTATGTCTCCATCCCTGAGACTTTTGGAGAGCTGGGATAAGAGGGGGTGGGGTGGGCTGTCTCCCGGATAGTTGATATTCCAGGTTCAGCCTCTTTCTCCGCTCTCATTCTCTAAACCCAGCCAGGGGGAGTGTCGCCCCAGGCCGAACATATGCTTCTTTCCATTGCACTAATCCACCTTCAGCGTGGAGGAATAATTGCTCGAGTGTCCATGGCTCCTCGGCGCTTTGTCCCTCGCTGGCTCCCATCAGCTTGGCACACGCCATTTCAATCAAATCCTTTCAGAGCCCTGTCTCCTTTTATCACGTCCCCGCTCCGGCGAGAGGCGGGAGGGGAGGACCGGGCTCCCCGCAGCCCCGGCGGGCCGAGCCGAGCCAGACTGGGTCTCCCCACCGGGAACAAAAGGGCCGCCGAGCAGCACCGGGCTGGGGGTGCTCTGTCTGCAAAGGCGTTCGAGTATGATGTTAGTGGTGTTGTTGGGGGAAAAAAAAATAAGGGGGAAAAAAAAAAAAGAAAACCATCCGGCGGGGTGGTTGAGCTCTCTTCCCTGTCACGGTGAAGAGCTCCGGTAGTCCAAGCGGGCATTAAGTTATGGAGAGGCTTGTGGAACCCCCACCTCTCGGCGGTTGTGCTGCTGGTGAAAGGGGAAGGGCTGGAAATTAGCGGCTGGAAAACTCCCTCGACTCTCTGTGGCCAGCGGAATGGGAGATTTTTGCAGAAATCTGCCTCCATCCCGATTTCCCATTTCACCCGGCGGAGCCAGCCCCAACTCGGCGGGACAGAGCGGCTGGGCACGGAAGAAGAGCAGGGATGCTCCTGCCCTCCCCGGCCGGCTCGGGACCCCGGAGGGGCCCGGCGGGGCAGGCTCTGCCCCGCAGCAGGGAAAGGCTCCGTCTTCTACTTATTTGTTTTGACGCTCTTCTCCTTCAGACGAGGGGGTCCCGTTCTGTTTCTGATGTTGCAAAGTGGGTTAAAATTTCTACCTAGGACCCCCTAGCTGAGGGAGTAAAAGGAGAGGAAGGCAGGATGGTTAACCCAGCGAGATTTAAAATAAAAGAGGAAAAAAAGTGGGGGAAAAAAAGAGAAAAATGTGAGAAGGATCTTTACATCCTTGTGGGACTGTTCAGATCTTTCTTACTTCTCGTTTCTGCGTAGCTGCCTGCCGATGTGTGGCAGCCCACTCCATCTCCCCGGGCTAGCACCGCGGCCGACCCCGGGCCCACCTTTCCCGGGAAGGCCGCTGCTCTCCCTAAGGCTGCCTGTTGTCCTGTCCGCCTTGCTGCTGCTGGGAGGCGGGGACAGGGGGGCTCGGGTGGGGGTCCTGCCTCCCCCATCAGCGCTGTTGGGTTCGCCGCAGGTGAGGACCGAGACTTTCACAAGAGAACGGGGTGTCGGGCCACCGATGGGATGGCCGCATTTCACACCTTGCCGTCCCTCCATACTCCCCACCCTGCGCCCCGAGGGAGCCCGCAGAGCCCCGACCCGGGAGAAACTGCCCCGGGAGCTGCGAGGGGCTTTGCCGGGACACATGGGCCGGCTCGGGCCGGGGAGCGAGAGCACCGGGGCGCTGCCGCGGGGGCAGAGCCGCCCCGCAAACATGCGGCCGCTCGGGAGCGTGCCGGCGTTTGCTCCTCTCAATGTGCGCCCCGTGAATCTGAATAGTTTTTTTACTAAAGCGTAGGTCTTTCCTGCTGCTGAGAAAAATCACCTTTACCTATCTATCTATCTATCTATCTATCTATCTATCTATCTTACAAAAAAAAAATTAAAAATCCCCTTACCACTATTCCACTACGTTTGGGTTTAACCACAACATCCACAGAAACTGCCTTATGAAAACCAGACTTTTCTATGAAAAGACTCTTCTGGCAGCAATTAGTCTGGCTTTCTTTAACAAAATTCTTTGTAATGTCATTCAGCGGAAAAAAATAATCCCAGGATAAGTCTGATTACATAGTTAAAAAAAAAGTAAAATAAAAAATATTAAAATTAGCCTATTCGGGTTTGCCCTGGAAAAAAAAAAAGGTTTAAATTTCCCATTGATCGGAAAAAACTCGCTGAGATTGTGCGAGGGTGGGCTTTCACGGGAAACAGACTCGTTCAGCTCCTGTGTGATGAGCGTAGAGGGCATTAATGCACACAGGCGTTACCGAGTTATTTTGGGGGCTTTGCCTCAGCCTCGCAGCCCCACCTCGGCCGGGAAGCGGCAGGCAGGCGGGAGTGCCGCTGCCTCCAGTGGGAGGCTCGTGTCCGGCCCCACGCAGCTGCGCCCGCCCTCCGGCAGGCAGCGCTCGGCTGAAAATCGCGCGGCTGCCCGGCGCGCAGGGAGAAGCGCTTCCCTTTCCTCCGCACGCCTCCCCGGGAGCTGGTTGTCCCCGCGTGGGTCCCGACGCACACCGGGGCAGAGGTCGTCACCCCGGCTCCTGGGCGGCACCCAGCTCGCTCCCTGCCTGCCGCCCCCTGCCCACCGGAGGAGGATGAGGAAGTGGGGGAGTGAGGGGAGAAGAAATCTGGCCCCGGAGGCGGGGGAGGGTGGGGGTAGCTGCCTACCTGGAAGCGTGTCGCGGATGCTCGGGCAAACCCAGTCCCTCTGCCTCATTCGCAGGTTTTTCCTACTTTCCCCCTCCCTCTCTCTCTCCGTGCTCTGGTGAAAGGTTGCATGTTCCAGCCCAGAGAGTCAAACGTTAAATTGTTAAACCAGAGTGGGAAAGGAGGGGGGAGAGGGGAAAAAAAAAAAAAAGGCGTGTTTATATTTCAGATATTTTAAAAGGTCGGCTTTAATTAGGTTAAATACAAGTATTATTGGCCCAGAAGCACATACTGCAATAAGCTCGTTACAAGCCTAATTGCAAAGCAAAAAAAAAAAAAAAAAAAAAAAAAAAAAAAAGAAAAGTGCGTGCGTGGGGCTGCGTGGTAACCGCGGCGTGGGGCGCCGCGCATCCCCACGAGAGACTGCCAGGGCAGGCTGCGAGATGCGCATCCTTCCCCACCCCGGCTTCCATCCTTTGGGAATGAGTTTGGTATTTCCCCGCAGTGCTTGCCCAGAGTGGGGGGCTGCTTTTGCAGTTAAGCGAGTTGTGGGGTGTCTGTGCATGAACCTACTCTGAACTTGCCGTAGACCTCAGTCCCTCTCGACCCTCAAAAACAGCTCTTCTCCCCAGCTGGTCCTTCTCTCTCAAACCCTTGGCAACACAACTTGGGGGGGAAGGGGGAACCATTTGCCCTGAATCACAAATTTTCATGGCTTGGAAAGGAAAAGGTAACCCTCATGTCTAGCTCAATTAATAAACATGGTGATTTCACACTCAAAAGGAGGACATTATTTCAAGGGAGCGCTATCAGCTCCATCACAAAGGGTCACAGCGCAGCTGTGGCGAGCCCGGGGTTATTATGCAGTCTGATGATAGGATCCCGCTTGCCATCCCGGCTCCTTCCTCGGGGCGACCAATAGCCCCCGGCAGGGCTTGTGCCACCTTATGATAAAGGACTTACCCGATGTGTGAGGAAATGGAGCAGCTTTTAGATGAGAGGTAATCAGCTTGCAGGCGCAGCCCCAGCCCTTCCCTCCC